>JAJSZK010000352.1:0-14284 GCA_022985045.1 Macadamia tetraphylla | reverse complement strand
TAAAGTGATATGGTCAAGTTCAATGGAAATCTAGCGATGCCCCAGTAAAGAGGATTATAGGATTCAGATTGCCGGAGCTACAAAAGCTAGAGGCAGGCCTAAAATAACCATAGGAGAAGTTGTGACGAATAACATGTGCAGTTTAAGCCCCATACGAAGTATGACCTCAAATAGATCCTATTGGAGAGCAAAGATCAATGTGTCTGACCTTATTTAAGTGAAATCCTCCTATCTTGTTGGGTTGTGTCCTTTTTCTCTTATTTTGTTACTTTCATTCTTCATCTTTCATCTTTCACTTCTCATTTTTCATATTTCATTTGTCATGTCCCATTATTAATATGTTTAGATCTATATAACCGACCTTATTAAGTTGGAAAAAGGTTTTGGTTTCTTGTTGTTGTAGTATTTTAAATTGGATTTAATGAATAATATATTCAAGATCTTACATCGACAGAATTAAATATGAATTCCTAAACATGTGCAAATGTGCATTACATATTCAATTCTTCAATTCAAATTTAATGTTTTCACCCAAAAAAAAAATTTAATGCCTTGGGCTTTAAAAAAAATATGGCTCGAGTCTTGACCATTGACTCCTTGACTCCTATAATAGACGATTGATACCAAATTTAGTAAGACTTTAATTGACACATGATGTGTGCACCTTAGGTATCGTTGACAAAATGTCGCTTTGAGTGCTCATTGTTTATATTTCATGTGTTCTCAAAACGAAAGTGGGGTTTCCCGTGTAGATATTTTGAACTATATAGACAATTGGGTTTGGGGAAGACCCATGGTAAGTCTGCCCTTATTTTTTTTTTTTGGTAGACTTCTAGTCTTCTTTCCCGAGGAAAGAAAAATAGCCAAAATTTTTTATTGCCTCATCAATATTCTATGTATAGGTATTATGGTGATACATAATTTTGCCATTGGATACCAACATATGGGTTAGATGGACCACTTAACAAATTTTATATTTAAATTTAATTATATATTCAATTCATTTTCTTGATATTATATATATATATATATATATATATATATATAAACATTCTAGTATTCATATATTCAATTCACTTTCTTGATATTTATTGATATTATTTAGAAAAAAAAAAGATATTCTATTATTGGTATGCTTCTTATTTTGTCGGACAAGGATCCTCCTAAACATGGGAGGTTTTAGAGAGGTACTAGTGAGAATTCTCTCTCTCACCCCGTGTTGGAGAAGATTCAAATTTTTATTTAGCCACTTAACCTACTCCAATTGAGCAAGTAGAGAGGCACCATTTACTAGTGATACAGTGATACGTAAATAGAGACCATTATACTCTTGGCCTTGGATAAAGAAGGCAAGAGAGAAGGGATGAAAGGTGAAGATCATCTATAGCGATGAAGAGGAGTTAAAGGGTTTTTTTTTTTCTGGCAAGAACCATCGATTTTTATTTACTATCTTGGCCTTAGACTCTTGGACCTCTCCATTTAGAAAATGGAGTATTTTGTGACTTACCCTAATTTTTGTCTAAAAACTAACAATAAATTTATCCTGATTTTTAAGGAGTGACCATAGAGGCTATGATTAGAAAACTGTCAATTTATAATGCTGATGTAATGTATCAACTATCTATCTTTGGCAATATTTGTATATTTTTCTTTATTAAAAAAAATAAAAAATGGGGACCTTCATAGACCTGTATTAATTTCAGCCGCCAAGTAGACCTATTATGTGATACAAACAGCTGGGCCACAAACACAATAGACTAAAATCTGCTCCTAAAAAGAGAGTCGTCATTATCCCACTCTTCTGTAAGTCACGATCTCACCGTGGATTTAGTGGTGAATGTTATAGAAGGTAACGGGTATCGTAGAAATTGATACAACACTAATATGGATAGAATTAGTTCTTTTTTTTTTATTTTTTTTTTATTTTATAGTTTTACCTACAATCTACTGTTTAATCGATATGATATCAGCTAAGTATCAAGATCAAAGGTTAATGATACTAACATGAACCATTTGATATAAACGATTCAAGACCGATACCTCAAACTATGGTCCCACCAATGATTTAGGGGGTATCGATCAATATCTGTAATACCGTTTCGATTCCAAATCGAATTGATGGGTAGGGAATTTTATCCCCTTTCTTAAAAATATTAAGTTTTTACTATTTTACTCTTGAACCAATATAGATAATCATTCGGATCGATCAAGGTTGAGATCGATCTCGTTGATACTAACCCAATACAACCGAAAAGGACCCATACTTGAAATCATGGGTCCCACTATTTTTCGAGTACCACAACTGCCCCACCTTTTGCTTTGTTTTCCAATTTTTCCATCAAGTTATCTAGAAGGAAATATTCGCCAAGTTGGAAAAAGATACCCTGATACTCCTTTATTTTATTTATGGAAAAATGTTGGGTATGCCACCGATATCAAGTATCCCCGGTCATCTTTCTTTTTTTTTCAAATGACCCATATCTTTCCAAAAACTCCTTAGTCTTTTTTACCCCAAGATACTTGATATGGACGGCATCCCTATCCCTCTCCTTTTATTTATATATATCTAGATTTTTTTGATAGAAAATGAAGTTCAAAGTTGACAGTTCAAACCACAAACCTCGTCTCCTCTCTGCAAGCATGAGACGCCCTTCTTTCTTTCCATCCTTATCTTTTCTTCTTCTCTTCATTCTCGCCTCCTTCCTCTCTTCTTTCACGTCTTCAGCAACCCAAAACTTTCTGGATAGAGGCTCTTCTCTGTCTGTTGAAGATCAATCAGATCTTCCCCTTCTCCAGATAAATCCTTCACAGCGGGGTTTTACGAAGTCGGTTCAAATGTTTTTTTTCTCAATCTGGTTTACCAATTCGTTGAACAGAACCGTATTATGGACGGCCAATCGAGACAAGCCTGTGAATGGTCGTCGCTCTACATTTTCACTTCGGAAAGATGGAATCATGGTTCTCGCCGATCTCGATGGCTCAATAGTTTGGTCTTCCAACGATACTGTAACCAATGCCCAAAAAGCGGAGCTCCTCAACACTGGAAATCTTGTCCTAAGAGACCCAAAAGGTATAATCCTCTGGCAAAGCTTTGATTCTCCCACTGATACGCTTCTCCTTTGAAACCCCTTCTCCCAAATCAAGAAACTCGTCTCTGCTCAGGGTGAAGGTATGTATTCTTCGGGATATTATAATTTCTTTTTTGACAATGACAATGTTTTGAGGCTTATTTATGATGGACCGGAGATTTCTAGCATTTATTGGCCCAATGTTGATTTAAGTGTGTTTCAGAATGGCAGAACAAGTTACAATAGTAGCAGAATTGCCATTCTTGATGAGATGGGTAGATTTACATCCAGTGATAGAATGACATTTTCTGCTTCTGATTTGGGTTTTGGGATTAGAAGGAGACTCACCATGGACTATGATGGTAATCTGAGACTCTATAGCTTGAATGAATCAAATGGGTTGTGGAACATCACCTGGGAAGCTCTCCAACAGATGTGCTATGTCCATGGGTTGTGTGGAAGAAATGGGATTTGTGTCTATACACCGGAACCCAAGTGTTCATGTCCTCCTGGTTATGAAATGAGTGACCAGCAGGACTGGAATCAAGGTTGCAAACCTAAGTTTGATCATCAGAATTGTGACCCGAACCGAAAGGTAAGGTTTGTTAAGCTACCACAAGTGGATTTCTATGGATTTGACCTTGATACTCTGCAAGACAAATCGTTTGAAGCTTGCAGGGATCTCTGCTCAAATAATTGCTCTTGTCAGGCTTTTGGATATAGGTTGACAGGGGAAGCAAAATGTTTTATGAAAAGTGCACTTTTCCCGGGCAACTCTCCAAACTTCCCAGGCAGCATATATTTGAAACTGCCTGAAACTTTGAAAACCTCAGAAGAGTTTTTCTTCGATGGATCTGATGCCATTTGTGGATCTTCCAAAATCCAAAAGCCCTCATCTTCTATTGCATATGCAATGCAGGGTGGAAAGACAAAATGGGTGTATCTATATGCATTCGTTTCAGTCCTTGGTGCAATAGAAATTTTGTTCATCACTTTGGGTTGGTGGTTTATTTTTAGGGGAAATGGAATGCCAACATCAGTAGAGGATGGATACCAAGCAATATCTAACCAATTCAGGAAGTTTACTTACAGAGAGCTGAGGAGGTCAACCAATAAGTTCAAAGAAGAATTGGGAAGGGGAGGTTCTGGGGCTGTTTACAAAGGAGTTTTGGGTGACAAGAGGGTAGTGGCAGTGAAGAAACTAGGAGGTGTAATTCAAGGGGAAGAAGAGTTTTGGGCTGAAGTGAGCACATTTGGGAGAATTAACCACATGAACCTAGTGAGAATGTGGGGGTTCTGTTCAGAAAAGGTCCATAGACTCTTGGTGTATGAGTATGTGGAGAATGGGTCACTGGATAAGCATTTGTTCTCCAATGTCAATAGCAGTGGTAATCACAATGGTGATGGATATACTTTGCTGGGATGGAAGGAGAGGTTTAAGATTGCTTTAGGGGCTGCCAAAGGTTTGGCATACCTTCACCATGAGTGTCTGGAGTGGATTATCCACTGTGATGTGAAGCCTGAAAACATACTACTGGACCGTGATTTTGAACCCAAGATTGCTGATTTTGGACTTGCAAAATTGTCCCAAAGAGGTAGTTCTGGTTCCGAGTTCTCTAGGATCCGGGGAACCAAGGGGTACATGGCTCCAGAGTGGGCACTGAACCTTCCCATCACTGCAAAGGTAGATGTTTATAGTTACGGAGTTGTACTTCTAGAGATTGTAAAGGGATTGACAAAGTTGGGCCTTGGTGGATGGTGATGAGGAGAAGAGGCAATGCCCACAAGATTTATGAGAGAAGTGAGAAGGAAGATTCAAAATGGAGATGATTTGTGGATTGAAGATGCTGTGGACCCAAGATTGAAAGGGCAATTCAACAGGAACCAAGCAGCAACAGTGGTTGAGATAGGGATCTCTTGTCTAGATGAGGATAGAAGCAAAAGACCAACCATGGATGCTGTAGTTCAGGCTCTATTGTGTGAAGATGAACCAGAAGGCCATATATAGCAAACATAATGTAATAAATAGTTGATATATGTGTTTTTTTTCCCCTTTTTTATCCCCCCTCCAAACCATTTCAAGGGTGCAAAGCTATGATGTTCCATCTCATAAAATTTCTAATGTTTTGCTTTGTGAATAAAAAAAACAAAACTCTAAGATCACAAATTTTAAATAATTTTATTTTCTTCCCTATTTAACACTGCAGTTCATCGCGATCTTAGTGTTTATGACATTACCATTTATACAAAAACGAGAAGATAGATCATTGTCATGTGTTTCAGCCATTATGCCAATTTCTTACTTGGAGGAGAGCCATCACCTATTAAATTTGGGGCTCCTCTAAAGCAGAGGAGATAACCAAAGGAGAAAGATAATGGCCAACAATGTTTATCCATTCCTTAGTCCCTAGTGCTCTTCAATTTTTTTTAGTATATATGATATTTTCCTCTTTTTCTTTAAAAAAGTACTTTTATTTATGCAACACAACACTTTCTGAACAAATAATATGCGAGAATATACAAAAGTAGCGCTACCACCACCTAGTGAATACCGCAATGCAAAGAAGATAAGAAAACACTAATGATTAAGGTCTTCACAAAGCTGGAATCGACTTGAACTCAAAGAAATATGGTTTTTTAACACCAAATTTGGGGATATTTAAACCCTAGGTTTATTTACAAGATCTATTGCAAGACCGAACTATGAGGACTTAAACCCATTCAAATACATGCATTTGAGAGAAGAAAATGTTTGCTTGTTGCATGCAACATGAGAGGAAGATTCTAGAGAAGAGGACCAGAAAAATAGGGGGTTGCGATTTTGAGGAGATTGTAGGCTGTAGAAAGGGGGTGCAATCACAATCTTAGGGCTATTTTCCTTTCATGAAATCACAGAGTGAGAGAGAGACTAACTTGAACAATGTTGTTACTTGCGAGGACTTCAAGCAAAGGCAATGAAAAGTAGCAGGCAGCGAGCAACAGGTAGCGAGCAGCGATCATAGAGCTTTAATTTGAGATCTGCGATTTCTCTTACTCCATAAGGTTCAAAGTTCAGCCGCTAGGCTAAAAAATGGAAACAGTAGAATGGTCAAACCTCAAAAGAAGCCGATATACCATAGGGTTTAAGCTATCGGGCTGAACGTTCGGTCCCATTGGGCTGGACCGATCAAAACCAAAACGATAATTAATAAGCCGCTTGATCCGAAACCCAAAAACCTAAATCCTAAACACTAAACCCCTAATCCATAAACCGTAAACCTTAAAAACTAAACCCAAAACCCTAAACCTTAAAGCCTAAACCCTAAACACTACTCCCTATACCCCAAACCCTAAACCTTAAAGCCTAAACCCTAAACACTACACCCTATACCCCAAACCCTAAACTCTAAAACCCTAATACCTAAACCCTAAACCCTCAACCAACCCTAAACCCTAAACCTTATAGCCTTAACTCTAAACCCTACACCCTACACCCTACACCCTATACCCTAAACCCTAAACCCTAAAACACTAATCCCTAAACCCTAAAACCTAAACCCTAAACCCTAAAACAAAAACCGTAAAACCAACACAATAAACCTAAAACCCAAAAACCCTAATCCTTAAACTCTAAACCCAAAACCCTAAACCCTAAACCATAAACCTAAACCCAAAACCCTAAGCCCTAAACCTCGAACCCCAAACACTAAAAACCCTAAACCCTAAACTCAAATCCCTAAACCCTAAACCTTAAACCCTAAACCCAAAAACCCAAACCCAAAACCCAAAAACCCAAACCCAAAACACTAAACCCAAAACCATAAATCGTAAACCCAAATCCCTAATGCTTAAACCCCAAACCCTAAAACCAAAACTCTAAACCCTAAACCCTAAACCTTAATCGCTAAGCCCTAAACCTTAAACACTTAAGCCAAAACCGTAAACCCTAAACCCTAATCCCTAAATCATAAACCCTAAATCTTACACCCTATATACACTATACCCTAACACTAAAACCCAAAACCCTAATCCCCGAAACCCAAAAACCCAAATCCATAAACACTAAGCCCAAAACTCTAAACCCTAAACCATAAACCCTGAACCCTAAACACTAAACCCAAAATCCTAAACCCTAAACCCAAAATCCTAAACCCAAAACCCTAAACTCTAAACCCTAAACCCTAAACACTAAACCCTAAACCATATATGTAATACCCTTAAACCGATCGATTTGGTTGAACGGTTTAACCATGCAAAACCCGAGCGAGGAAATTAGAACGGGTTCCTTATGGCTATGATGGCACGGTGACCTTAAACCCCGGGTGGCCCGACAAGTCCGACCCGTGGGGAAGAGACTGAGTGCCCAACCGTGTACATGCACCTACCATAAGGCCATGTCGGATAAAGGATATTATATCCATTTTAAGGTATATCGTATGCTACATCGTATGCGGTGGGGTTTGTGGAGGCGAACCCGTCAAAATCCCAAGTTTTGGCCCTCGGTGGGGACGGTGGGTGCACCCACCCACGAGTGACCATCCAGGGCACTATTCATTAATTAGGAATTGTATAATAGCTTTATGTTTTCTTTCTTTCCATTTATGTCACCCGTCGTTGGTGAGGATAGTAAAGAGGAGAGAGAAAAAAAGGGGAAGAAGGAAGGAAGGAAGAGGAAGAAGGAAGGATTTCAGGGGCAAGCTTGATCTTCCCATTCGCGCAGGAGAGTGATCTTCAACTCTAGATCTAAGTTAGAGGTAAGCAAAGTTGGGTTTTGTGAACATTCACCGTCCAAGCTTTAAACCCTTGATTCGAGTATGGTTTCTTGAGATCTTGTAAATCCCCTTTGAAATGATGAATCTAAGGTTTAATAGATGATTTATGTGTTGATCTTGAAGGATTTGAAGAGATATTGACAAGGTGGAAGAAGCATGGTGGGTTTGAAATGATTTGGAAGGTTTGAAGTCGTTCTTGAGCAAAGAAGGTAAAATGGTTTCCCATTACTTGAATCTAACCTAGATCTAAGTTAGAACCATCCTATAGGACCTTGAAGGTGTGAGGAATAGGTTGGGAAAAGCCCCATTTGAATCCCCAAAGAATGGAGAAAGTTGGGAAGAAGCGGGGTGTTTCCTTAAGACCGTGGGTGCAACGGTGGGCCCTACCACTGTGGGCACCCACGAGAAGGCGGGGGGCCTTTGGGGCCCCAAGGCCCAACCCCGGGCCAACGGTGGGCCATCCTACCACGGTCCTGAGGCCCTCCCAAACCGGGTAGAACCCGAGCCATACCGAGCCCCCCCCGTCCCGGGGGGGTAGGACGGGGGGGGGCCCCCCATTCCCCCTGCGCCCCGAGGTGATCCTTATGTCGATTTGACCCAAATCGGAGGTGCCCTTCTTTTGACGTTCTAAACATGATTTTATCATGGATCATGTTAATTTTGTTTTTAAAAATGGTGAAGTACTAACCGCCAATTATGTTGGGTTCACCAAATCCTACCCAATTTGCCGGGATCTCACCCGCACGGGAATCCTTGTACCCTAGGTAAGTGGGAGAGGACGTTTGGCCTTGTTTCAAGGCATTGTTTGGCATTCATTTAATTATAGCTAGTCTAGTCATGCCATCATGAATATGCTATGTAGACTATTCTTTCCCCACATTGATGTGCATATGTGCTATGTTTATTTTCCCAAATGCCAATTGAATGAGATGTTTATATGTTGAATGAGGACATCACGCATGTTGCATGGATAGACTAGAGGGGATCGGCTTGGGGAGTGATTGGTTGGAATGGGACCCCTATCAATGATTATTGTCATATAGGAGCGGGGTATTGGGTTTTTTCACCATCCGACTCCCCTTTCCCAAAAAGGGGGGTTAAGGTGTTAGGTTATCTTTGGGGGGGAAGGGGGTGGTTGGGGGTCCTTTGGTTTTAGACAAACCCCGACGGGTCATGTAGGATACCCCCTGGTAATTCAAGGGGCCCCAATCATTTTTAAATTTTAGTCAAACCTTTATTTTCCATTTAATTTCTTGGGCCCCTGGATGCATTGTCTTTTTTTTTCCGAGTACTCGGGGGGCCCTCAAATCCCGGGCGTCGGGAGAGATTCGGGCTCGGAGATTGCTGTGGTTGTAGTGCACAAAACCAAGGACTTAGTAATGTTGCTTAGGTGGATGTTTTTTTGTATAGCATGGCATGTGGTTTGTGTTTGTGATGTGTGGATCGGGTGGTCCAATTTCCCCCTTTTTGAGCTAGTGAGCTCATCCCTGTATCCCCTTTTTAGATGATTTTCTGTCATACCCCCGAGGAGGGTGGGTCCTCACAGTTTCAAGGGGGACGGGGCCCCCCCGGGAGTTAGAACCCCCGCGTCAAGAGTTGTCTTTGGGAGGGGTTAAAGCCGGGAGCTCCACCTTTGGGCCCACCCCCACTTGGGCCCCGAGGAGCTCTACTACGTGACCCCGGGGCAAAACCCTTGATGCCGTGAGCTCTAGCCTTAACCGAGCCATGTACTCGATTGTTTTGGTGGATTTTTTTCGTTTTTTATAATTGAATTTTATTCTTTTTGTAACTATCATGCCTTGCCCAAATGTATATAATTATTGTATCACTACCCGGGGATCAAGTATTATGGGATTATTCATAGGTAAAACTTAGTCTTCCCCTGACCCCATGAGTTTATATTAGGGGTGTATTGGGTGGAATCGATTCGATGACCCCGGGGTTTGGGTTAACGGGTTAACTTGTCATGCCCTTCTTGAGAAGGGGTGAAAAACGGATTGGGCGTGATGCTCGCCCACTCACAAAATACCATTAGAACCCCCTAGACCCATAATAGGGAAAGGGGTTGGGTTAATATAAAAGCTTTAAAGAAAACCAAAAAAAAGTAAAAAAGGGGGTTATTATATGTTGCATTCATATGCGTGAGTATAGATAAAAGGGATTAGGTTTGATATAACCTATAGAGTACTATTTCAACGAAATTTGGAATAAGCGAAAATGGGATTTCTAAAATTTAACACAAATCCCGATAAAAAGATAATATGACATAACAATGATCAAGTAGTAAAATACACAACTAAACTACACAAGTATTCCACATCGAATTCACCACAAAATCCACTCCCCAAAATATATTATTCCATAAATGAATCCAAAAAGAAATACAAGGAATGATAGAAATGAAATTTGAGGGGTAAAAAAAAAAAAGGGGAAAAAAAAATTTTTGGTGGGGGGAAGCCCTCAGGTCGCCCCATCATCGATGACCCCCCGTCCGGGGGGCCTAGAGTTGCGTTGAGGGTTTTTAATAGTAAACCTCGTGTTCACCCCCACCCCCCTTTGGCCGCCAAAATCGGAGATAGCATTGGCCGGTGTCCAAGTCCTAACCCAAGGAAGGAATCCTCCAAGGTGGCTGCCCCCCCGGATGCCCCGAGGCACTCCCCACCGCCGAGCTGAACCCGCCATCTTAAAGGGCCCCGCGGGGACATCATGCCCCCGAAGTCGAGACACCACTCCGGTGGTGGGGCTCTTGGGAGGTCGCCTAGAAGAACTAGGAGGGGGCCCTCGCTCAGGCACCCCCGGGATGCCACCACCCATCGGATCCTCCTCCTCACCCCGGGAAACGAGTCCTCATCCTCCTCCCGGCCCCCTCCATGTGGACATCCTCCATAAACCTCCTCCCCCCTCCCCGGCCCCCCCTGGGTGAATCCATGAGGGCGGACCCATCCTCGGGGGGTTCTCCGTCAAACCTATCCCCCAGTCTTCCTCCCGCCTCAAGTCCACCCAAGAACTGAAGATCCTAGTGGGGGTCCCCCCTGGGAATCCTCCATCCTCGGGGGGGAAGGGGTGCTCCATCGCCCGAGGATAATGTAAAGGCATAGGTGCCCCCGCCCCCCTCCGCCATGTAGATGTAGAAAGCGATAAAGGGGCCATGAAACCCCCCGTTCCATGACCTCCTGGGGGGCAAGTTAAACGACCAACTAGGCAAATAGGAACCCGGGTAGAAGGCGCCGGCCGGGTTACCCCCGCAGATGGTCTCAGATGAAGTCCGGCCGCAGCCATGAATGGCCCCAGGCTTACCCGAGGCGATTCGGTTCCCCCCGATATACCGGGGTTTGGCCCAAAAGGGCCCACCCCCCCGGATGTCTACCCCTTCACCAAGCTGCTAAGGGTGAACTCCCCCCGGATCGACACCTGTTGCAATACAACCGACGGACTAGCGTCGAGCATGGTCGGTCTACATGAAGAATAAGTCCCACCCAATCCGAAACCTCTCGAAGCCTACCCTTTGGGGGAAGTCCTCGACTACCAGGGTTTTTTCTCCATCATCCCCTTTAGGAAGTTAGGCTTGGGCCCCCCCGCAATAAGGAAGTGCTCCTCATCATAGTCTAAGGGTCGCCGGTAGGTGGGGGCCCCCCCGAGGGGGGAAAACGGTCTCCCCACTCTTCCCCTTAGAAGCGGGGGCGGCCCCCCGAGGATGATGGTCCTTTGGGTGGAGATGACATCCCCAAGAAAAAAAAGAATAGGGTGGGGAAAAAAAACAAAAGAAAAAAAGGGGGAAAAAAAAACCAAATTATGAAAAACGGAACGGGACAAGCTAGAAACGATAGGGAGCTAATGGATATGATGCATGGTGAAAAGCAGAGAAACATGCAAAAAAAAATGACAGAAAAGCAAAAGCATAAAAAAAACGGGGGGTTCAATTCCAAGCAAATTAAACGAATGGAGAAAAACCCGGAAACCTAGGACTAAAAAAAATGACATAGTAGTGGGTCACGAAGTGCAAGAACATACCCAAATAGACTATGGAGTTCCATGAATACAAGTATGGGTGAAAATCAAGGAAACCAATACAAAAGGGGGGTTTTCATGGAAATACATGGGGACCCAAGCATAATAGATGATTCATGAAATCTAAAGCATATCTAGCACAAATCAAATGGAATGCATAAAAAAGGAGTTATAATTGGGAAAAAAAGGGTAAAATTTAAGAAACCCCAAATTTGGAAACCAAAGGCCGATTTGGGGTTTTCTCCAAAAAAAGGGGATAAAATCCAAATAAACTACAAATGACCAAGGAGGCATCACAATCACATGGAAATGTTTTTCTATGGAAAAAAAATATGGAAAGACAACCTAAAGTGAAGCCTACACATGCATTTTACCTCAAAGGGAATTTTGAAAAAGAAAAGGAGGAACTTTTTAAAAAGGAGGGAGAGTTGACTCTTTTAAAACCCCGGAGTTGATGAGTAGACTCAGAGTAGAACCCCCAAGGAGACCTCCAAGATCGAAGGAAGAGAAAAAAAGAAAAAGGGGGAAAGGAAAAGGCAGGCCCCCCCTTTCGGTTTTTAGCAAGACCGCGGTAAACCCCGGTGGGCCCCCCCCGGTTGGGGCACTAGGCCCCGGGGGCCCCACCACCTAAACCCAAGGGTTTGCAAATTTGGAAATTTTAAAAATTTTTCTTTGTTCCTTTTTTTCTTTCCTTCTCTCCCCCTAGCATGATTACATTGATCCTCATTATTGATTTTTTTCCATGATTAATTCTATGGTCAAGTGGGACCATTGACATATCTGGGGCCTTTGCCATCTTGGAATTAAGTCGGTTTTTTTGGCTATCATAACTACAACACCTTATGTGATGGCATAAACTTGTGTGCCAAAATCAATTCTCGGTTTTTAAACCCAGGGGTGGGTGATATGTTCGTAGGAAACGATGGTAGCCCAGATCCGTAGTAATCCCCGGGGGACCTCACGGGGTCCTCGCCCCTGGTGCCACAAAACCCCAAAGGGGGGCCCTCGGGGGAAACCTCACCCCCACTACCTCCACTACCTCCGAGACCTTGGGGGGGGCATGGGGACCCACCTATGCCACCCCGACCCCCCGGTCATTACACCGGGATGTTGCTATTTTAATTCAAAACCCAAAAGTTTTTAAAAAAATGTTTAAAAAAAAAGCATTTATGCGCTATCCAAAAAGTTGGCTTTTTCAAGGGGGGCAACCTCCCGGTACCCTCCACAGACCCCGAGGGTCGAAGGGGGCCACAAGTGGGGGTACACCCCAATCCCACCATGGGGTTTCCCAAGATGGGATGCCTCCTCCATACTCCTACTACCCCGCCTATGCTCCTAACTTCCCGGGGGGTTTTCGAAGGGTAGGGGGTCATTCAAGAAAAAATTACCCCCGATTTCTAAGGGGGGGATCCTGGGGAACCAAATCAGGATCCAAGAATTAGAGAAGATATTTGAGGTGCTTGAATGCACGGATGCCAAACTCATTTGTTGGTTTGCAACTCAAAAAAGGGGGCAAATTTGGTGGCAAGCCTCCAAGCCTATATTGTTGGCTGCCATCCGAACCCACTTGGGAGCAGTTCAAGGAGTTGTTTGGCAATCATTACCCCGTTGGGGGCCGAAGGACAAAAATTCATGGCCTTAACTAAAAGGGGAAAACGCCTTAGTACCAACAACAATTCGAGAGTTTTTTCCTTTTTTCCCCAAGGCATATGAGGACAAAAAGAAGAAGGTTCCTAAAAGGCCTAAAAGCATCTTTTGGGGTTTCCCCTTAGGTATTAGATTTGCCCAATATGGGGGTTTGCGAACCCAAACCATGGAGGATAAGCAAAGGGTGAACAATCCTCCCCGATTGGAAGAAACAAACCTTTCCCCATATGGGAAATTCCCCCAAGGCATACCGGATCATACACCGGCCTATGTATAGGCCCCCCATGGCCTCCGCTACCTCCTGACCGGGGGTTGGTTCCACCCTTTCCCCAACACAATGTGGCACCCTACCCAAGGCCACCTCGACCTCCATCCCAACGGTCAAGTGCGAGGGGCCCGCCCCACATCTCAGTTTGTTTCAACGCCATTCATATGGGCATTATGAAAGACTATAGGGGGCCACTTGCCCCCCCCCTCTGCACGACCCCCCTTCCTCGGGGAATCAACCGAGGAAGGATGTATGCTCAAGAAGGAAGCTAAGGCGGAATGGTACATTTTAAATTAAGAGATTCATTATGATTAATATTGATGACCTAAATTATGATTGTTATACTAGGTATCCTACCCATATGCATACCATTTTTTTTATTGATTCAGAGCTACTCATTCATTCGCATCTAAGAGATTTGTAGAAAACTTGGGATGTCCCCCGATCCTAGACCATGGAATGATTGTTAGTATGCCCCGGGAAAGTTCAGTTGAAGGAAGTTATGGCCGGGGGAAATTGTGGGAAGAATCTTGATCCAACTC
>JAJSZK010000351.1:0-13701 GCA_022985045.1 Macadamia tetraphylla | reverse complement strand
CCTCCTCAGAAACTCGACTGGGACCCACCCCATGCTCCTCGATGACATGACCCGCAAAATCATCTAAAAAGGGTGTACACGTGGAATGAGCTCACTAGCTCAGAGTAGAGAGGTGGACCACACACACATCCACACATCACAACACATCATATGCACTACATGCCATGCAAGTCATTTTAAATCACATACACCTAATCAACATTACTAAGTCTTTGGTTTTAGTGCTACTACAACCAAAAGGGCTGCAGATACTCGGCACGAGCCGAACTCCTCCCGCGACACGCCCATAGGGCTGTTGGAGAAGGCCCACCGTGAGTACTCGAAAAATAAAGACAATGCCGCCCACCGCTCTCTCAACAGAAATGTAAATAATTTAAATGACAAAGGTCGACCCCAAAGAATTTAAAAGCAAGACGATTGGCCCTCTTGAAATACCACCGGGTTGCCGACGTCCTACACGACTCGGGCGTAATGCCTAACCGCCACAAAGGTCCGACAACCGCGACCTCGCTTCCCCAAATGGCAACCCAACACCTAAACCCCCTGGGAAGGGTCGAGACGGATAGTGAGAATCCTAATACCGATGCTCCTATATGCAAGACGACAGATAGTGCCTCCGTGTCCCATACCACGGGCCACCAATGCATTCGCTTCAAGCCTACCACGGCATCTAGTCTATCAAGGCATTATGCAACATGATGTACACATTCAACATATAACAACACATTCAATTTGCATTTGAAAAGTAAACATAGCATATATGCACATCAATGAGTGAAATGACTAATCTATATAGCACATTCATGATGACATGACTAAATTAGATATAGTTATATGAATGCCAAACAAATGCCTTGAAAAGGCCAAACGCCTCTCTCCACTTACTTGTAGCGCATAAGAAGTCTCGCTCGACGGCGAGATCCGAGCGAATCGGGTATGATTTGGTGAACCTAACATAATTGAGCGAGGTTAGTACTTCACCATTTTAGAATCAAAATTAATAAAACCGACTTCAAAATCGTGTTTAGAACGTCGAAGAAGGTCCCACGTCCGATTTGGGCTCAATCGACCTAAGAATCAAATTGCCAACTCGGGGGTCACAGTGGGTGGTCTACCCACCGTCCAACCCGCTGTTTGGGACCTGGTAGGGACCGCCGTAGGACCCGCCGTCCTACTCCCGGTTTGGCCAGGGACCCCTGGTCCTCTCGATGGGTGTCTCAGGGGTACCCACCGTTACCTGCCGGTTTTGGGGAAAACCCCGCTTTTCTCAACTTCCTCCTTCCTTGGGGACCCAAATGGGGCTTTTCTCAACCCATTCTTCACACCTTTAAAGTCCTATAGGATGGTTCTAGCTTAGATCTAAGTTAGATTTAAGTAAGGGGAACCATCATACCTTCTTTGCTCAAGAATGGCTTAAAACCCCTCCAAATCACTTCCAACTCACAATGCTCCTTCTACCTTGTCAATATCTCTTCAAATCCTTCAAGATCAACACATAAATCATCTATTAAGCCTTAGATTCATCATTTCAAAGTGTGTTTACAAGATCTTAAGAAACCATACTCGAATCAAGGGTTTAAAGCGGGTATGGTCAATGTTCATAAAACCCACTTTTCTTACCTCCAACCGTAGATCTCAAGTTGAAGATTACTCTTCCGCAACCGAATGGCAAGATCGAGCTTCGCGCCACTGAAATCCTTCCTTTCTTCTTCTTCCTTTCTTCTTCCTTTCTTTTCTCTCTCCTCTTACTTTTCTCACCAAACGACGGGATAATAAATGGAAAGAAAAGAATCCATAAAGCTTTATATACTATTCCTACTTAAGTGAATAGTGTCGGATGGGTCACTCGTGGGTGGGTACCCACCGCATACCCACCCGAGAGTCAAAACTTGGGATTTTGACCGGCTCGACCTCGCTCAACCCCACCTCAAACATACATGTAGCATACGATATACCTTAAAATACGGATATAATACCTGCTTATCCGCACATAGCCTTATGGTAGGGCACGACACGGTTTGGGCACTCCTGCCTCTTCCGCATCGCTCGACTTGTCGGGCCACCCGGGTGTTCAAGGTCACCCGTGCATCATAGCCCATAAGGAACCCGCCTAACATCCTCTCGCTCGTTCCTCGATGGTTAAACCGGTTCAACCAGAAATCGACGGTTTAAGAAGCGGATATTACATTACCCCCTTCCAAAAATTTCGCCCTCGAAATTGCGACTGTTGATCAAAAGATGAGGGTACTTGACTCGCATTTCTTCTTCTACCTCCCAAGACGCTTCTTCAAGTGAATGGTCAGCCCATCGCACCTTTACATAGGAAATGGAGCGGTTATGGCGGTTTTCACCTTCCGTCCAAAATTTCAGCCGGCCGCTCCGTGATATGTCATATCGCTTCTAGGTACCTCGTTCCACGGGTAGTACATGAGATGGATCATGCACGATTTTAAAAAGATGGATACATGGAATACATTGTGAACATTCCTGCGAAGGTGGCAGAGCAAGCATGTAGGCTAATCGAGCCAACCCGGACAAGATCTCAAATGGTCCCATGTATCTTGGGCTCAACTTCCCTTTCGTGAAACCTTTGCAAACCTTTAGTAGGTGAGATCTTGAGAAATACCTTTTCTCCGGCTGAAATTCAATCTCCTTCCGGGTGTCTCGATAGCTCTTTTGACGGACGAGCTGCTTTAATCCGCTTCTAATAACGCCGACCTTGTCACAAGTCATTTGATCATCTCAGTCCTAACATTCGACGCTCACCTACCTCATCCCAATACAAAGGAGTTCTGCATTTTCGCCATATAACGCCTCATATGGAGCCATCCCAATTGTAGCTTGGTAACTATTATTATATGCAAACTCCATAAGAGGTATATAATCTTCCCAACTGCCACTATCTCCATTGCACATGCCCCGAGCATGTCTTCTAATATCAGATGGTTCGCTCCGATCGACCGTCTGTCTGTGGATGAAAAGTCAGACTAAAATTCAGTCAGATCCCAAGGCACCCCGAAGCTTTTCCAAAACTGAAGTGAACCTTGGGTCCCTATCCAAACAATGCTCACCGGCACTCCATGTAAGCGCACTATGTTATCCATGTAGAGTTGTGCTAGTTTGGTCATGGAGAACTTGGTCTTGATAGGAATGAAATGAGCGGTCTTGGTAAGTCGATCCACAATCACCCATATCGCATCCATTCCCTTGGGTGTACTTGGTAGTCCGTGACGAAGTCCATTGTTATCCTTTCCCACTTCCATTCCGCACCGGGAGTGGTTGAGGGTACCATAAGGTCGATGCCTTTCAGCTTTCACTTTCCGTGTAAGACAAGTTGCCACATATAAAGCTATGGTGACCTTCATGTTTGGCCACCAATAACTTTGTTTGAGGTCTTTGTACATTTTGGTACTTCCCGGTGAAGTGAGTACTGAGCTATGTGCTTCTTTCACTATCTTATCTTGTATATCCAAATCATCGGCACGCATAACTGTTTTCGAAACATCAATGCCCCATCACCGCTAAAGTAAAACTGGTCGCTCATTGTTTGGTCTTGAACCTTAACTCGATCCGCGCAATTCAGATCCAAAGGTTGCTTCATTATCACCTCTTGCCTAATTTCCGGATGCACCAGAGAGCCGATAAGGATGCCGTAACCGCTTAAGGTTTTCCGTTGAGGTTCAAGCCTAGGGTTGCCCTTCATACAAGAGGGTTTCATCCATTAGCATCGCCTTGCACAAGTGGTGAGCTGATCGCTATATGAAAGCGACATACGGGTGTCTTCCGACTTAATGCATCCGCCACTACATTAGCCTTGCCGGATGATACCAATGTCACACCATAATCCTTCATGAGTTCAAGCCATCTTCTCTCCTCATGTTCAGATCCTTCCGGTGAAGAAGTATTTCAGGCTTTTGTGGTCATCAGATATTCACACTTCTCCCCATACAAATAATGTCGCCAGATCTTAAGGGCAAAATGATCGCCGCTAGTTCCAAGTCATGAGTGGGTAATTCTTCTCATATCCTTTAGTTGTCTGGATGCATACGCTATTACCTTACCGCTTGCATGAGAACACAACCCAAACCAACTTTGGAAGCATCGGTATAAATCGTCATTCCACCTGCGCTTCGGAATAGTCAAGACAGGGCCACCAACTTCTCTTTCAATTCTGGGAAGCTCTTCTCACATTCCTCCGCCAAATAATTTCACACCCTTTTTAGTCAACTTGGTCATTGGTGCGAATCCGAGCAAAATTTCGATGAAACGCCGGTAGTATCCAGCCAAACCCAAGAAGCTTCTAATTTCAAGAATATTCTTGGGACTTTCCCATTCCACTCATCGCTTTTACCTTAGCAGATCTACTCGATTCCAGCTTTAGACACTACGCGCCCTGTGAATCCAACTTGTTCAAGCCTAATTCACACTTGTCGATTTGGCAAACAACGTTGATCTCTCAACCTCGAACACCATTCTCAAGTGTTGAGTGTGCTCCTCCTCGGTCTTGGAGTAGATCAAGATATCGCCAATAAAAACAATTACCCATTTGTCGAGCACATCCTGAAATACTCGATTCATTAGATCCATAAATGCGCCGGCATTGGTTAACCCAAGGACAACACTAGGAACTCATAATGGCCGACGAGTCCTAAATGCTGTTTTGGGTATATCACTACTTTTATCTTGAGCTGATAAAAACCCGGGACCAAGGTCTATCTTTGAAAATACTCTGCTCCTCGCAATCGATCAAATAAATCATCAATGCGGGCAATGGATCCCGGGTTCTTAATGGTCACTTATTCAACTCCCTTAATCTATGCACATACGCAAACTACCATCCTTCTTTTGACAAACAACACGGGCACCCCAAGGTGAAACACTTGGGCTAATAAACCCTTTTCTAACAATTCCTGAATCGATTCCAACTCCTTCAATTCAGCCGGTGCCATCCTATATGGAGCCTTAGATATCGGAGCTGCTCCAGAGTCAAGTCTATGGCAAACTCCAACTCTCTATCAGGTGGTAAATGCATCAGATCATCTGGGAAAACATCAGGATACTCTTTAACCACCTTTACTTCTTCTAGAGGTGTAACTCTTGCATCAACATCGAGTACCGAAGCTAAGAAACCTTGACATCCACCTTCTAGCAACTTTACCGCTTGGAGAGCGGAGACGAGGACCTTCCTCACCCTTTTCATTGTATCTGCTCGGTATACCCACTCTTTCCCTTCATCATCTGTTACCCTAATCAGCCTTTCCGCACAGATCACATTAGCTCGGTGAGCCGATAGCCAATCCATACCCAATATAACGTCAAAATTCTGCATATTGAACTTAATGAGTTGCGCATCAAAGTTCTCCCACCAATCTCCACCGGCATGGTCCAAACACTTCCTTCAATTGTGCAATCTTGCCAGTAGGCATACTAACAATCATTCCATGGTCTAGGATCCTGGGTGACATCCCAAGTTTCCCTACAAATCTCTTAGATGCGAATGAATGAGTAGCTCTAATCAAATAAAACATAGGTGGTATGCCCGATATGGGTAGGATACCTAATATAACAATGTATATAATTTCAGCAGGTCATCAATATTAATCATAATGAACTCTTAATTTAAATGTACCCATAACTTCTGATTTAGCCTCACTTCCTCGGCTGATAGGGCATACATCCTTCCTCTGTTGATTGCCTCGAGGTAAGGGAGGTCGACAGAGGGCTGCCCGGAGGGCAAGGCTGGTCGGGCCCGGCAGCCTTTTGATAATGCCCATACGAATGGCGCTTGAAACAACGAATCGAGACGCGGAATCGAGCGGGCCCTCTCGCACTTGACCCGATGCGATGAAGGTCGAGGTGGCCTTGGAGCGAGGAGCTACACTAGTGTTCGGCTAAGAGGTTGAACCCAACCACCAACTGCCTAGGAGGATAGCCGATGGCCTATAGGGCTGCCTATACATAGGCCTGAACTGTATGATCCACGGTATGCTTTGGAGGAATTTCCACACCCGGGAATGGATTTGATCTCTTCCATACCCGGAGTGAGGGACTGCTTCCCTTTTGCTTATCTTCCATTGTTTTGGCCTTCGCATAATCTGACCATATTCGTCAAATCCAAGACTTCAAGCACCGACCCAATAGATGCTTTTAGGCCCTTTAGGAACCTTGTCGCTTTCTCCTCACTGCTCGTGATATGCCTTGGGGCAAAATGGAATAAACTTTCAAATCTGTTGATACTCAAGGACAGCCTACCTCCTTGAGTTAAGGCCATGAACTCCGCCTCTTTCCGATCTCTCAAATCACATGGATAGTGGTTGTCCAAGAACAACTCCTTAAACCGCTCCCAAGTAGGTTCGGATGAGCAGCCATTAATATAGGCTTGAAGCTTGCCACCAAGAATTTGCCTCTTTCTTGAGTTGTAACCAAAGACAAATGAGCTTCGGCATTTGTGCACTCAAGCACCTCAAATATCTTCTCCAATTCTTGGATCCATTGATCCGTTCTAAAGGATCACTCCCCACCTTAGAGAATACCGCGTAAGTTCCTCTTGAACGACTCTACCACCCTTGACGACATTTCGTCGCCGGAAGTTAGGAGCATAGGTAGGATAGTAGGCATAAGGATGAGGCATCCCATGCGAGGAATACCGAATGGTGGGATTGGGGGTGTACCCACTTGTGGTCCTGCTCCCACCACTGTGTGGGTCTTATGGAGTGTGTACCCGGGAGGTTGACCTGTTGAGAAAAATCCAACTGCTGTCGGATGGCGCATAAATGCTTGCGCTGTCAAGCATTTGCGTTGGAAAGCTTGTTGAGACCTGGAATTATTGTAGCAACATCTCGCTGTAATTACCGTGGAGGGTCCGGAGTGTAGTCATAGGTGGGTCCCCATGTACCCCACCCGACCATGGGTCTCGCAGGTGGAGGCGAGGTATGCCCCACGTAACGGGCCCCCGGGTTTTGTGGTCGATCGACCCGACGAGGACCCCGAGGTACCTCGGCATTACTACCGGATCTAGTACGTACCATCGTATCCTTGTACCTGGAACATATCACACACCACATTGGTTAAACACCATAGACTGATTTAGGCACACAATCATATGCCATTAGGTGAGGTGTTGTAGTGTATGATAGCCTGCAATTATTCATAGCTCACTTCCAGATACAGTAAAGTGCACAACATACATGCTAATGATCCCACTTGACCGTAGCATATTGATCATAGGATTAATGTCCACCATAGAACCAATGCATTCATAATAGGAGAAAAGAAGGGAAAAGACAAAAGAAGGAAAATTTCAAAATTTTCAAAATTTTCCTTCTCGTCTAAACCGTGGATGAACGGGTAGGGACTCCCGGTCTGACCCGCCGTCCCAAGATCAAACCGGCGGGTGTCACGGGTAGGGACCACGTCTCGAACTCCGCCGGTCTTGCCGTGGTTAAACACTAACAGGCGTAAAAGCCCTGCTTCATCCGCTACCTCACCCTCTCTTTCTCTTACTTCCTTCCTCTTGGACGATTTTGGGAGTTTACCCGCGCTTCCACTCATGTAGTCTACTCACCCACTCGACGCTTTAGAAAGGATTCAACTGCCTTCATCCAAGTAAGTTCTTCTTCCTCTTCATTTTCCGAATTTCAAATTGGGTGAAATGCTTGATTAGGATTTGCTTTCTAGGCTTTCTTTCTCTAATTTCCACCATAGAAAAGTATTATCATGTGTTTGTGATGATTCCACTGTGCTCATTTGTAGTTTATAGGAATCATCCCACTTTATTTGGAGAAAAACCCAAATTGATGCCCTAGGTTCCCAAATTTGGGGTTTCTTCAATCCTTACTGTTTTTCTCAAATTGATGTCTTCTATGTAATGCATTTCACTTGTTTTACGCTAGATATGAGTTAGATTTCATTGGATCATCCATTATGCTTGAAATCCTCATGCATTTTCATGAAAATCCCTATTTTGGCATTGGTTTCTTGATTTTCATCCATACTTGTACTCATGGAGTTTCATAGTCCTTTTTGGGGTATATACTTGCAATTTCATCATCCCATTACTATGGCATTTCATTCTAGACCTAGGGTTTCAAGCTTTCTCTCCATTCCATTCCAATTTGCGCAATGGACTTGAATTTCCCCATTTCATTCATGCCTATTGCTTTTGCTGTCCTTTTGTCATTTTACTGTTTTGGCACGCTTCCATGCGTTATCATCTACCATGTTCATGTCATAAGTTTTCTATCTTCCTAGATCATTGCGCTCCTGCTTTGCGATAAATTGGATTTTGGATTTCCTCTTTAATGTCTGTCCTTTATTCGTATTAACCCATCTTCCTTTTCTTATTGTCGATGTCTTCACGCACCGGCAGAGGAACATCTTCCTCCGTGTTCGACGAAGACCACCGCTTCAAGCGGAAAAGTGCGGAGACCAGACTTCAGCTCATCGCATGTGGAGACCAGACTCGCCCCCGACCCTTCAGACTACGATGAGGAGCACTTCACTAGTGCCGAGGCCGCACCAAATGGCCTATCTTCCTAAGGGGCCGGTTGATGGAAAAGACCGTGGTAGTCGAGGACTTCCACAAGGCCCAGCTTCAGAGAGGTTCTCAATTGGCCGGGGACACTATTCTTCAGTGGACCGACTGCTACGAGCAGCTCGTCCGACGGTTTTATTGCAACCTCGAGGTGTCGACAAGACGGGAATTCACCGCCAGCCTTGGTAAAGGGGTGGATATCCACGACGGTAGACACCTTGCCAAATTCTGGCATATCGGCGGGGACACCGATACTAGCCCCCTGTAGTAGGCCTGTGGACCGCTCATGAGCATGGAGACACCGGACTTCATCTACGAGACCATCTCAGGCAGCAGCAGCCTGAGTCCGAGACATCTTTCTTCCCCGAGGTCCGCTCTTCGCCTTGCTGATCCAGCTTAAACCCTGCTCCCTGTGGAGGTCATCGGAACCGTAGGTTTCATGACGGCTTTCATTGCCTTTTGTATTTTTACGGCAGCAGAGGGAGGCAGGAGCACTTGTGCCTTCCCTATGTCATCCTCGAGCGATGGAGCACCATGCTTCCCACCCGAGGACGGAGGATTCCCACGGCAGATCCTCACCGGGATCTTCAAAGTTCTTCGTGGTGGATCTGAGCGGAGAGGAGGGAAGACTCCGCCGATAGGTTCGACGGAGCAACCTCTGAAGATGGGTCTCCACACCCTCATGGATTCACCTCCAGATCGGGAGCTCGGAGAGGTGGGGGTAGGAGGGCTGCCCCAGAGAGGATGTCCTCATGGAGGAGGAGTCCAGAGGAGGACGAGGACCACGCCTCGTGACGAGGAGGCGGATCCGATGGGCGGCAAGACCCCCGAGGAGGTGCCTCAGCGCCGAGAGGCACGGGCCCTAGTTCTTCCAGAGCTACAGCCCCACCATATGGAGCCCCACCACCGGGAGTGGTGACTACGACTACGAGGAGAGATGCCTCCATGGCATTGCAGGATGGCGTTCAGACATCGGCGGCCGGATGAGATTGCCTCCGCAGATCACCTTGGAGGTTTCCCTTCCGAGGGTCGGGTCAGACTTGGACACTGGCCACCACCATCTAAAAGCAGATTATGGCCGGCTTTGAGGGAGGTACGTTGGTGAACACGAGGTTAGATTATTACGATCATCACTCAACTTTAACCTGTGCCTCCGAACTTGGTGATCATCGCATTTACGATGACTTACACCAAGGAGGCTTAGCTTGCCCACACTAGCGTTTATCCATTTTCTCTTTTGTAGACATTGTGTATTTATTTATCTCATTCCTTGTAATTGCAATGTAACTTGATTTCATTTATGGAATAAGATATCTTTGGATAATGGATTATGGTGGTGTTTTCATATGTGGAATACCTGTGTGGTTTTGTGGTGATGTGACTTTTCTATTTATGCTCTTTGTTATATTATTATCTGTTGTTTATCGTGTTTGTGAAAAATTTTTTGGAAATCCCACTTTACTGTTATGTCACCAAATTTCTTCTAAATAGTACTTTATAGGTTATAGTACCAACCTAATTACCTTTTATCTACACTCACTCATGCCATGAATGCAACTTATAATATAACTAAATCTTTATACTTCCTTTCTTTGACTTTTTATCTTTAAAGCTTTTACATTTGCCCAACCCCATTTTCCTATTATAAAGTCTACGGATTCTAATGGTATGTCAGGAGTGAAGCGAGCATCACGCCTCGATACCACCGCTTGTCACACCCTTCCACGAACCGAGCGGTGACCGAGTTAACACCGTTAAACCCCAAAACCCGCCAGATCATCGACATCGATTCCACCACAAAGATACACACACTAACATCAACTCATCAATTCAGGAAGACTAAGTTTTACGTAATAATTCCTATATACCGATACCCAAATGGCGATACCATAATTATATACATTTGGGCCCAAGGCATGATATATATACACAAAAGAATAAAGTTGAATATCAAATATATACGTGAAATTACCCAAAACATCGAGTACAACCCGATCGGTATAAAGGGCCCGGGAGCTCACCGCCTCGTAACGCTTCTAAAACACCCTCTCACGCGCAGCTCACGCCTGCTCAAACTCCTCAGGGGTCCACCACCCTCCTCAGAAACTCGACCGGGACCCACCCCATGCTCCTCGATGCATGCCCCAAAATCATCTAAAAAGGGTGTACACGTGGAATGAGCTCACTAGCTCAAGAGTAGAGAGGTGGACCACACACATCCACACATCACAACACATCATATGCACTACATGCCATGCAAGTCATTTTAAATCACATACACCTAATCAACATTACTAAGTCTTTGGTTTTAGTGCTACTACAACCACAAGGCGCAGATACTCCGGCACGAGCCGAACCCCCTCCCCGCGACACGCCCATAGGGCTGTTGGAGAAGGCCCACCGTGAGTACTGGGAAAAATTTAAAGACAATGCCGCCCACCGCTCTCTCAAAGAAATGTAAATAATTTAAATGAAAAAGGGTCGACTCCAGAATTTAAAAGAAGACGATTGGCCCTCTTGAAATACCACGGGTTGCCGTGTCCTACACGACTCCCCGGCGTAATGCCTAACCGCCACAAAGGTCCGACAACCGCGACTCCCGCTTCAAATGGCAACCCAACACCTAAACCCCTCTTGGGAAGGGTCGAGAACGGATAGTGAGAATCCTAATACCAAGATGTCCTATATGCAAGACGATCAAGATAGTGCCTCCGTGTCCCATACCACGGGCCACCAATGCATTCGTTTCCCAAGCCGACCACGCATCTAGTCTATCAAGGCATTATGCAACATGATGTACACATTCAACATATAACAACACATTCAATTTGCATTTGAAAAGTAAACATAGCATATGTGCACATCAATGAGTGAAATGACTAATCTATATAGCAATTCATGATGACATGACTAAATTAGATATAGTTATATGAATGCCAAACAAATGCCTTGAACAAGGTTAAACGTCCTCTCTCCACTTACTTGTAGCGCATAAGAAGTCTCGCTTCGACGGGCGAGATCCGAGCGAATCGGGTATGATTTGGTGAACCTAACATAATTGAGCGAGGTTAGTACTTCACCATTTTAGAATCAAAATTAATGAAACCGACTTCAAAATCGTGTTTAGAACGCGAAGAAGGTCCCACGTCCGATTTGGGCTCAATCGACCTAAGAATCAAATTCACCAACTGGGGGTCACAGTGGGTGGTCTACCCACCGTCCAACCGCCGTTTGGGACCGGGTAGGGACCGCTGTAGGACCCGCCGGTCCTACCCCCGGTTTGGCCAGGGACCCCTGGTCCTCTGGTGGGTGTCTCAGGGGGTGGTACCCACCGTTCCTACTCACGGTTTTGGAAAACCCGCTTCTTCTCAACTTCCTCCATTCCTTGGGGACCCAAATGGGGCTTTTCTCAACCCATTCTTCACCCCTTTTAAAGAGTCCTATAGGATGGTTCTAGCTTAGATTTAAGTTAGTTTTCAAGTGAGGGGAACCATCTTACCTTCTTTGCTCAAAAGGGACTTCAAACCCTCCAAATCACTTCCAACTCACAATGCTCCTTCTACCTTGTCAATATCTCTTCAAATCCTTCAAGATCAACACATAAATCATCTATTAAACCTTAGATTCATCATTTCAAAGGGTGTTTACAAGATCTTGAGAAACCATACTGAATCAAGGGTTTAAAGCGGTATGGTCAATGTTCATAAAACCCACTTTTCTTACCTCCAACCGTAGATCTCAAGTTGAAGATTACTCTTCCGCCCCGGGAATGGCAAGATCGAGTTTCGCGCCTGAAATCCTTCCTTTCTTCTTCTTCCTTTCTTCTTCCTTTCTTTTCTCTCTCCTCTTACTTTTCTCACCAAACGACGGGATAATAAATGGAAAGAAAAGAATCCATAAAGCTTTATATACTATTCCTACTTATGAATAGTGTCGGATGGGTCACTCGTGGGGGGGGTACCCACCGTCATACCCACCGAGAGTCAAAACTTGGGATTTTGACCGGCTCGACCTCGCTCGGACCCCACCCAAACATACATGTAGCATACGATAAAACCTTAAAATACGGATATAATACCTGTTTATCCGACATAGCCTTATGGTAGGCGCACGCACACGGTTTGGGCACTCCTGCCCTTCCGCAATCGGCTCGACTTGTCGGCCAGCCGGTTTTTCAAGGTCACCCGTGCCATCATAGCCCATAAGGAACCCGCTCTAACCCATCCTCTCGCTCGGTTCTCGCATGGTTAAACCGTTCAACCGAAATCGACTGGTTTAAGAAGCGGATATTACATTTTGCCCTTGGATTTTAAGATAGTAATTGAAAGAGATGGTGTAGTTTCTTCTTGTAAATTCATCTCTGTATCTCTTCCAATTCAATCTTCACTATCTCTAATTTCTCCTCAAGGGTAGTGCACTCTTCTGCCTTGGATGATACACTCAGCTGATACCTTCAACTATAATATTTAACTGACTAATCTGGTTCTCCTTTTCAACAAGCTGAATCTCTAGCTCTTTTATTTTCTTCCTCTCTTCCTTGAGATCAGTTAAAGCAGAATGCAAATTTGCTATTAAGTCATATTGAGCTTCTTGTTCTTCCTCTTCCTCAGACTCTTCAGTAGTCTGGTGTTGCACTCTATCACCTAGTGCCATAAATAGTGTCTCAGATGACTCATCATCTGACTTATTATAGTCCTCTGATGACTCCTCTGAAGAAGACTTTCACTTCTTTGATATTAGGCTTTTCTTCTTAAAGTTTCTTTTTCTAGGAATAAACTTCTTCTTTCATTTCTTGAACTTGCTTTCTTGAGCATCTTCATCCTCAGAGTCACTCAATTTATCATTCTTTGGACACTTAGAAGCGAAGTGCCCTATACCATCACAATTGAAACACTTCAAAGAAAGTTTTCCTTTGTATTTACCTCTACCTTCTCGAGTTTCCATAAGTAAGCTATTAACTTATCATCATAATCTTTTTGTTCACTATCTTTATTGATTTTCAATTTCTTCAAAGCTTTAAAGGGGTTTCATTTTTTGTGGGCTTAGGCTTGATCATAAGCAATCGAGTTTCATGTAGTTCATCTAATTTCATTGTGTTCAAGTCTTTAGATTCTTCAATGGTCGACACCTTAGGGTTGTACAAGCAGTAAAGATCTCAATATTTTCTT
>JAJSZK010000350.1:0-13759 GCA_022985045.1 Macadamia tetraphylla | reverse complement strand
TTTGGGACATCGATTTTATGGGACCATTCCTTAATTCCTTTGGGAATTTGTACATACTTTTAGCCGTTGATTATGTTTCTAAATGGATAGAGGCCATACCTTGTAAAACTAATGACCACAAAGTGGTGATCCAATTTCTCAAAGAGAACATTTTTTCCCACTTTGGTGCACCACGTGCAATAATTAGTGATAGGGGTACTCATTTTTGTAATCGGCCTTTTGAGACCCTAATGAAAAAGTATGGGATCACCCATAAGTTATCTACCCCTTATCACCCCCAAACTAGTGGCCAAGTGGAGGTGTCTAATAGGCAGATCAAACAAATCTTGGAGAAAACTGTTAATCCCAACCATAAGGATTGGTCCCTTAGGCTCATTGATGCCTTGTGGGCCCATCGGACTGCATTCAAGACCGATCTTGGTCAGTCTCTCTACCGTTTGGTGTATGGAAAAGCTTGTCACTTACCAGTTGAGTTGGAGCATAAGGCCTTTTGGGCCATCAAGAAGCTCAACTTTGATTTGCCTAATGCAGGAATTCATCGTACGCTCCAACTATCTGAGTTGGAGGAACTTAGGAATGAAGCCTATGAAAGTTCTAGGATTTACAAGGAAAAGACCAAAGCTTTCCATAATAAACACATTCTGCGTAAATCTTTTACAATTGGTGATAAGGTCTTATTGTACAACCTCGATTGCATCTTTTCCCGGTAAGCTTAGATCCCGGGATGGCCCATTTATTGTCCATAATGTATATCCCCATGGGGCTATGGAGATTTTGAATCCAGGAACAGGGGTAATTTCAAAGGTTAATGGTCAGCGTTTGAAGCCATTCCTCGAGTTTCCTAATACTGGTAGTGAAGAGGTCACGGATCTCTATGAACCTCTTTACACTGGTGACTAACTTTTAATCCGGTATGAACCCCTTGCATTGTCTTCGTTTTTAATTCTTTCCATGCATTGAGGACATTGCATGACTTAACTATGGGGGAGGGAAACCAGTTTCTGCTTTTTTTCCACTTCGTTTTATTTGTTTTTCTTTTTGTTTTTTTTTTTTTGAGCTTGCTAAAGGATGAAGTCCTACTTTGGCTTTTGGCTAATGATCATACCATTCGGTTGCTTGATGTATAAAAATAAAAGTTTTGACTAAGATACCCATTTTGAACGTATAAAACCCCGTTGAGAAGAAAGAAACAAGCCGTGTCTTGAGATGGGACTTTCTTTTGAAAAATAAGAGACCCTTTTTATGGTGTTGGACCATATGTAAGTCTGTGGGTTCCTTATACTTTTGATTTGGAGTTGAGACCTTCTTTTTAATTTGGCATGGGTTGACAATGCACAATTTTAAATGAAATGTGAAATGTGGTATAAAGAAAAATAAGAGTTGATTCCCTTGAACTAGACAGGCATTGCCTCAGAAGCGTGGTGTCTTGATCGAAATTCCTTAGGAGGAAACTTCAAGGAACTCTAGCATCACTGCCTTTGTGGGCATATGCAAAAGCGAGCTACATAGTAACTTGGGTGTCCGTGTTTGCTCCACCATGTCATTCAGGTCAAAAGTAGTGGAGTAGAATAGAGTTTAAGCGAAAAAAAAAGGAAAAAAAATGTGCAAATGTCATTAATGCTTAGGAATATGTTTTGGTCAAAAATATTCCAACGCCTTAGTCATTGGTTCCCTATTTCTTCACAAGTGGTTTTGCCTTAAGATAAGGATATTTTGGAAGACATGAGGTGAGTTCCAAATTAAGAAATATGCTAGTGCCTGGAATTGATCAAGGGTAATAAAAGTTCAAGTGTGGGGGTCCCTTGTAAGAAAAATTATCTTTGCTCTAGATCGGTATGATCCTTACCTTTAGCCAAGGTTGGGATTTATTTATTCTGAACTTTGGGTGTATATTCACTGCAAACACCCACAAGACACAACTCGTCTACTAGGGTAACTTAGGGGTTTAAAGACTTGTTGCACATGCTAAGTGCAACCGTGATTCCTACGAAAGTGAGTTAATTTTTTTTATTTTATTCTTTTTCTTTTTGTTTTGCTTGAGGACTAGCAAAGTCTAAGTGTGGGGGAATTCTGATGAGCACATTTATGTGTGAAATCTAGGGTAGTAAATCATGCATTTTACATATTTAGAATGGAGCTACCTTGGGTTTTACTCTCTTTTTGTAGGTTTTATACTTTCAATGACTTAAGGACTATCAGGCGCTATATCTCTAATTTTACTCGTAAAGAGACCCTATTTCTTTTTATGGTTGTGAAGAGGACAAATTCTGAGCAAGATGGACGTGTTCAATTAAAAGTACACATTCGTTTGGTCAACCATACAAGTGATTATTCTTTTTGGGTAAGAAAAAGAATAATGGATCAGAACTGAACCGAGATGCAGAACCAGCCCGTCTGCAGTTGTTCCAAGGGTATAAGGAATATTTCAAATGCCAACAAGGATCAATGGACCACATCCTTAAGTGATTGAAGATTCGTTTTTGGCAACAACAACTACCTAGTGTAGTTGGTGAGTTGTGATGTGCAAAATCTCTTCCTTATTAGGAGGTCTCAAGTTCGAACCTCTTAGCTACTATTTTGTTGAGGTTTTTTTTAGAATATTTTCTCTCTCCTACTCATCACTCAAAGGAGGTCGGCCAAGATAGTTGTACGCAAGTTTGAAGAAGAGAGAGAAAATAAAGACAAAAAATAGGAAAGAAGAAAAAAAAAGAAAAGAAAAGACAAGGGCATGGATGGAATTTCCCATTTAAAATAGAATATTGCCCAAATCCAAGCAAGGAAAATCGGCCAAGGGGGGTTTCTTGTGCAAGAAGAGAGAGAAAAATAGAAAAAAGGGAAAAAAAGCAAGAAAATCGTGGGAGATCTCTCCACACGTTTTCTCTCTTCTCTCTCCTCCACCTCACCACAAAATCGTCCAAGGATCCACCCTTGGATGTCCTTCTCTCTCTCCTATTCCCTATAAAAGGGAGTCCACAAAACTCTAAAAAATTGTCCCTCTCTTCCTCTGTAATTCATTCTTCTTCTAGGGTTTTTTTTTTTGCTTAATCTTTTTTTTGCTAAAAGATGATCTTTATAAAAAAGAAAAGGAAGGATACATCAACAAATAAAAACCAATGAAAAAGGAAAGGCAGAAACCCCTAGCGCCACTAGCAATCTCCACCTTCGGCATGGCCATCAGCAGAGAGAGCTAGCAAAAGCCCTAAGGGAATCTAAAACGATGCCTACCCTGAATATCATTTTCTAAGAACTCTACTATATGTCTGGGGAAAGACACCGAGAATACAGAGTTTCCAGATTTTTTTGCTCTATCTCTTTCTTTAGTTTTTCTCATTCTCTATCTCTAGTTCTAGGTTTATGCTTTAAACACTTTTGTAAGTTCTTTTATTCAATTAATGTAAGCACTTTTATTTTTGATTCAGTCTTTTATTTTTATTATTTAAGTAATTGAAGTTGTAATTTTCAAGTTCTAGTTCTAGGCTTAGTTCTAGGTGACAAGAACAAGCTATGAAGCATGTCTTTCGAATTCAATTTTTTTTCAGATTTTTTTTCTCTAGTACTAGAAATTTCATATTTGGTTTATTCTAGATCTGGTTTTTAGTACTGGTAGTATCTCAAATCGATTAATTTTTCAGTTCAAGGGTTGAAGTTCATGTAAGTAGACTCCCTCAGTAGTCTTCTCTCCCCCCTCTCATTTCCTCTTCTGACTACCCTTTCTTTCTTAATTTAGGATTTTAATTTCAGTCGTTACATTATTGCTATCCCTTTCCCCCAAGGTTCATGGCTAGTGTATGTGTTGGCTTTGCCCCTCCTAGCCATAGAACCATCAATTTATTGCTTTTATTTTAATTGTTTCCCTTTCCCTAAAGCCAAGTAGAGTAACCCTTGGAAGAGTGACTCTCGTCAAGTAGGGAAGCTCATATCATGATGCATCCCTCAGGCTAAGTAGAGAAACCTACTTGTGAGTCTCTCTCTAGCTTTCTCCCCTTTCTTTTACTTTATTTTTATTTCAGCATTTTTTTCCTTTATTTTTAATTGCGTGGGTTGTTTATTTTCACTTATTTATTTATTTAATTTTAATTACGTGGCTTGTGTCTTTAAATTCTTAGATGACGAATGGTTAGGACGTTATTTTAAATATATATGTTTAGGATGGTAATAAGAAGTAGATCACAACCATTAATCGGTTCACTTTCGCATTATTAAAAGAAATAAAAAAATAAAGCGACTGCTCTCCCTGTGTTCGACCCGTAGCTACACTGATCCGTACGCTTGCGATTACATTTAAAATCTCAGACATATGGCTTAGTGGCACGGTGTTAATTCCTTATGCAGTTTGGATGGAGAGGAATATGAGAATCCATGAGGGTACCTATTGGCATCACAGGCAGCGTTTTGCTATGATTAAAGGAGAGATAGGCATGATTTCGACAGTGCACCTTGGGAAGAACTTGTCCGTAGCTGATTTGATATGTGCCAGGAGAGTGGGAATTCGCCGTGTAATTGGAAAGCAAAGAGAAATTTTTGAAGTTTGATGGTGTGTCCCCCCTCAGAACTGGATTAAGCTAAATACTGATGGGTGCTCACTAGGGAATCCTGGAAAGGCTGGAGCTGGCGGTGTGTTTAGAAATTATAAGGGCAAACCTTTGCTGAATTTCAGAAATTTTGTTGGTGTAAAATCTAACTTTGAAGCTGAATTCTTAGCTCTCATTACCGGCCTTGAACATGCAAAAAACTCTCGTATCCAAAATCTTTGGATCGAGTGTGACTCTGCTGTTGTGGTGTTCTTATTCTCCAAAGGGCTGGTTCCATGGTTTATTCAAAGAAAGATGGAGGGCCTTCTTATTTGGGCTCAATTTCTTGAAAGTCACTCATTGCTATCGAGCAAATGTGGCAGCTGATTTCTTAGCGAAAACAACAGCAAGATTTGAATCTAATTCCCCTGTCGAGGCCTGGCCCCTTCTCACCTCCAGGGAGCTGGAATTGGATGCGGCCCAACGGCCAAGATTCCGATTCACTTAGTTATTTTTAAAGATTTTTTTTTAGTTGTTAGTCTAAGGTCTGAGGTCCTCTCCTGCTGATGGCAATGCCGAAGGTGGGGTTGATTTCAGTTCCTTAGTCTTAAGTCTTGTTGAGTTTATCATTCCTCTTGTATATTCTTTCTTTTTATTAATTCAATAATCTTTAGCGGGAAAAAAATGGCAATTTCGAAGGTGGATCCTCAAGTATTTTGTTTTCATCTAGGAATGCCTAGATGTAAATTTATGGACATTCTTTTTTAATTAATATTCTTTTATTAACCTTTAGCACCAAAAAAATTAAAAAATAAAAAACTTGCCTTAATTCTGCTATTCATAAATGGAATGGAATATGGATGATTTGAGAATTACTTCCATTATAAAGTTCAGGATGTTCTTTCCCCTAAGAAGTAATGGTATCTTCTTTTTGTTGAGGGGGGTGCTAGTTCAAGGGCCACTAAACCAGGCAAGAACCACTGAAAGCTCGACAAGGGGGCGCATTTTGCCACTCTTATTGTAGTATTACTACTATATTTTAAGAAGGTGAGAGATAGGAGGTCAAACCAACAACCTTCCCTAGACTTGCACCAGAGCCCAACTACCTAGCTGTCTGCCACTGCGCTAGAAGCTAATCCCTAACTAGGGGTGAAAGTTTGGTCCTGACAACTCGAACCCGCCTTGGCCCGGTCTGAGCCAAAATAAAGCTTGGGCCAAGTTTTTTTTCCCTGAGGGCAGGTCAGGGTTGGGTAGGGCTTAGCTTGAGGCTTCAGCCTGACCCAACCCGGTCTGAAATTTAACTCTGAATTTTTATATTAGAATTTAGGGCTCATATTGGTATTTCATCATTCTATAATTTTTTAATGTATAGAATATCAATGGTAAAAACAAGTCGATCAAGGTTAATCCAACCATTACAGAAGCCAAGGTCAACCTAACCTAATCCAACCCGGCCCTGATAGAATCAATTAGGACCAAGTTGAGTTGATATGAATCCAGCCATATTGGTTCAATCATGGGTTGAATTTTAGAGACTTAAGGTTGAATTAGGATTTTAAGAAATTCGGTCCAACCCAATCCTGTTTGACCGCTATCCCTAACTCATCCCCAATAGTTTTTTGATAGTTGTTACACTTGGCATCCCTGGAGGATATCAACCCCATCTTATCACTAGATTCTTTTCTTTCACTTGCGTCACAATTGTATCCATATTTTTCTGGAGAAAAAACTCCCCTGTTTGAAGGAGCGATGGAAGAGAGGCGCTCTGAAGGTGGTGATATGGATAATGGTGATCGTGAAACTTTGGATCGAGGACCCCCTCCTCAGGGGCCAGAGGTGAATGCACCTACTGCTCTATGCAAGTGCTGTAGGTCTCGCCTCATGGCCTGCAATTGATTCGCTCCTAGAGCCGATTCAAGCAGGAAACATTACAAGGATCATCATACCACAGAATGATTATGAAGCAAAGAGACAGAATTTCAGGTTTGCTCTCATAGGCCGTGTAAATTTTCGTCTTCTATCTTTGGATGATTTACGTCAAGAGGCAAGAGATAACCAGAAATTGAGTCAAGGGGTTGTGATGCACTCTCTGGGAAAAGGCTATGTAATTTTCAATTTCGATGTGAGGGCGATTAGGTGGCTATTTGGAGAAGAACCCCTTTGCGTGTGCGTGGACAATTAATTCAGCTTCAACACTGGAAATCGGATTTTAACATCCATGAAAAAAATTCCTTCACGAAGCTCGTGTGGGTTCATTTCCGCACCTTCCTTGAATATCGGCATGATAATGTCCTTCTCTCTATTGAGGCGAGAGGACGTCCGTTACCTGGATAATCATACTAGATAAGGAATCTTGGGATATTTTTCCCGAGTGTTGATTGAAGTTGATAGCTCGGAAGCTGCTACTCGTGTTGAGGAGGTTCAGGTAGAGAGATTCAAACCAGGTACTACTAAGATTTTTGGCTTTATCCAGCGAGTAATATATGAAGATAATTGTGCAAAGTGTGGTTTCTGTAAGCGGATGGGTCATCAAGTAAATAATTGTTGACTCAAAAAGATGGAGGATGAGAAGCAGAGTGCTCGTGACAATGTAAGGGTACCAGGTACGAGGAAGACAGAGTTGACTCGGACAGGGGTGACTAGTTGGGTATTTCTAGATCTTCTTTGGAAAGAAAATTTTCAAATCTGCCTCTCCCAAATCAGATTTTGAAAAATAAAGGGGAGTTACCTATTGAAGAGGGAAACGGATCCGCTGGACAATCAAAAAATATTATCTCTTCTCAATTTCCAAATATAGAAGAAGGTGAGATTCAAATTAATTTGAATTCGGCTAATACAAATATTCCTATTTCGGAAAATGTGGGATTAGCGCAGGAGAGAGTTGAGTCAGAGAAGGACTCTAGTGATGACATAGAGGGTTCGATTCGTTCCAATCGAATTAGAATCATCTGCACTGTGATACCGGTTCAAAGAGAGTGGACCGTATCAGTCCGATCTTCCCAATCTATGATACGTGGATACTTCTCGCAGGAAGTCCCTTTGAGCAGGGTGTCACAGGTCCCGTGGAGAATGTCATCGCAAGACAAAGAGAACGGACCGATTCGTGGTTTCATCGGGTGGCTTGACGAGTAAGGGTGGTCGGATTTCTTCCTCTGGGCATGGTCCGGGCCCTACCTCTACAATTAGTAGAAGGGAGATTGTTGTGATGGGAGTTCAGAAGGATAGAGCTGTTTTGATGGGTGAGCAGGTAAAACAAGGGGAAAAAAAAAAGGAGGAAGAAAAGGAGGAGGTCGACATCTATATCCGATAAGGTCGCGGACTCAACAAGTTAATCATGCGTGTTCTTTTTCGGAATATTCAGAGGTGAAGAAGGAGGCGGCAAGAGATTTTTACAATCTCTTATAATAGAGTCTTCTCCAGATTTTCTGTGTTTGGCTGAACCAATGGTTCAGGTGAGTAAATTCCCTGTTTTATTTTTTAATAAATTGGGATATTTGGCAGAGTTTATCCATAATATTCGCCATGAAAGGTTGTCTAACCTGTGGATAATTTGGAAACGTGGTCTGAGTCACCCTTCCATTGTCTCAATGTCGGAACAATGTCTCTATTGAGGTCGATCGGGGGAAAAATGCTTTTGTCCTTTATTCATGCCAGTTGCTTTAAAATTGAGCGTAGAGATTTATGGTCGGAATTGGCGGCTATTTCAGCAGCTTCTCTCCCTCTGCTTGTTGTTGGTGATTTTAATGCAACGCTGTTGTCTAATGAGAAAAAAGGTCCAGGGAAGTTTAATGTTGGATCGGAAAGCGGGTTCCAAGCAATGGTGGATTCTTGTATGCTCATTTCTACCCCTTCACAGGGTAAAAAGTATACTTGGTCAAATAATCGTAGAAGGGGTAATGTCATGGTTGTTCTGGATAGAAGCTTTTATAATGAGTATGGATTGATGAATTCAAAAATATTTCTCAGAGAGTTATAAGTTGCACTGCATCTGATCACACTCCCATCTTGATCCATTCTAATGTGATCCAAAAGCCTAGCAACATTCCATTTCGATTTCATAATTTTTGGATGGAAGATGATAGCTTTCAGTCGGTGGTGAAGCAAGCCTGGTCTCATCATGTGGGTGGCTGCCCCATCTACATCTTGGCGCAGAAATTGAAGGTGGTGAAAGGGGTGCTAAAAGCTTGGGCAAAAGAAAGATTTCCTAATCTAAATGAGGAAGTGAATAAAGCTACTTCAGAGCTAAAAAGAGTGCAAGATATTATTGAGGCTTCAGGAATGTCGGATGCTCTCTTTAACAAAGAAGCTGATGCAAAAACAGCCCTTTTAAATGCTAGTAAGATGCAAGAAAAACTATGGTCTGAGAAGGCTAAATTAAGATGGTTGAAAGAAGGCGATCGGAACAAAAAAAAATTCCATCTTTCAGTGAAGATTAGAAGATCAAGAAATCAGATTAGTATGTTACGTCGTGAAGATGGTTCTTGGATTTCTGATCAATTAGATTTGGCCAACTATATTGTGGATTTTTACAAGAATTTTCACTCTGAAATTCCGGTAGAACCACACTATGAGTTACTTGACCAAATTCCGACGATCATTTCTAATGAAGATAATGCTTTTTTGGATGATGTTCCCTCAAGGGAAGAAATAAAGATGGTGATATGGGATCTGGATGCGGACAGCTCTCCAGGCCCTGACGGCTTTCCAGGTCAGCTTTTTAGAAGTTGTTAGGATATTGTGGAAAATGATTTCTGTAGGCTATTTTCTCATTCTTTTTAGTAGGGAAAATTCCTAAGGGGGTAAATAATTGTTTCCTAACCCTTATCCCTAAAGCTGATGGTGTTTCTTCTTTGGATAAGTTTCGTCCCATATGTATGGGAAACTTTTTCTGCAAAGTATTGTCCAAAATTGCTGCTTCCAGGTTATCTCTCTTTCTCCCAAGATTAATCTCAGAAGAACAAGGTGCCTTCCAGAGGGGTAAAATTATTTCAGCAAATATAAGCCTTGCTTCTGAGTTGGCAAACCTGATGCACTCATCAGTTCGAGGTGGAGGTATGGGTCTAAAGCTAGATGTGCAGAAAGCCTATGATTCTCTGTCTTGGGAATTCCTCTTTGCAACTTTGAAGAAATTTGGTTTCTCTCCCAATTGGATCAACAAAATCCACCAGATGCTGCTCTCAACAAGGATTTCAATTTTGCTAAATGGAGGTCCAGTGGGTTTCTTTGGTGTGGAGCGTGGTCTCAGGTAAGGAGACCCTATTTCCCCAATCCTTTTTATTCTGGTAGAGAAAGTTCTTTGTAGGGGGCTGAAGAACTTGATTCTGGAAAGAATTACTCCTTCCCATTTCCTTTTCGCAGATGATATTTTCATCTTTATGAATGGGTCAGCTAGGTACGTGAAGCATCTTCATGAGTTTTTATCCTAGTATCAGTCTTTTTCAGGGTAGAAAATAAACTTGGAAAAAAGTAAAATATTTTTTGGGAAGATTGCCCCTCATAGAAGTCATTTTATTAGTGATTTTCTAGGCATTGCCGTGGCTGATCTCCCTACAAAATATTTGCGGGTGGAGATTTTTATAGGCAGAGTGAAGAATAGTCATTTGCTTCCTCTCCTGGATAAGATAAAGGGTCGGTTGGCAGGGTGGAAGGGCAAAATTCTCTCTATGGCTGGGAGAATTGAATTGGTTAAGTCAGTTATTTCTGGTATTCCCATACACTTCCCTGTGTACTGGTGGCCGGATGAGACTATTAAGGTGGTGGAACGGTGGATGAGGAATTTTATTTGGTCAGGTGATATGGAAGTGGCAAAGAAGATTGTTATGAAATGGGAAGGGGTGTGCAAGCCTAAAAAGGAAGGGGGTTTGGGAATTAGAAGGATGAGAGAAGTGAATTTTGCTTGTTTATGTAAACTGGCTTGGCAAATCAAACATGAGGATTCACTCCTGAGCAGATTCTTCAGGGAATGTTTTATCAAGGAGGATGGGTCAATGCGAAGGGGATATAAGTCTTCATCTATATGGCCAGGCTTGAAAAGAGTTTGGAGTTTCGTTGCGGAGAACGAGCAATGGATTATGGGAAATGGGGAAAAAATTGATTTTTGGTTAGATAGATGGATTGACAATCAATCTATCACTGAGAAGACAAACTTGGACCCCGATTTTTCTCAGTAAAAGAAAAGTCTCCGATTTCATATGCTAAGTCACCGACCTCCCTCATGTTGAGTCGGTTTACTTACAAAATTTGGGAGAAAGCTAAACATATTCACATCCAAGGTGTGAATGACCTATGTCTTTGGCATTGACCCTTCATGTATCTTCTCTATTAAATCTACCTGGGAAGAAAGTAGAGAAAAATATCAAAAAGTGAGTTGGTTTTCTTATATGGAACTCATCTAACCAACCAAGACACGCTGTTTTTGCTTCGTTAGTTCAAAATAGATTACCAACAGATGAAAATGTGTCTCGTCGTGGAGTGCAAATGGCTTCCCGGTGCAGTTTGTGTGGTAAAGATGCAGAATCAATGTCTCACTTATTTTATAACTGTGAGTTTGCTTGCAGTTTGTGGAGAGCTTTCTATGAAGGCTTCAATGTGCAATGGAAACCTTATATGGACATGACTACTCTTATTGCTTGGTGGAAATAAATAGTAAAGAGTCTCCATTTTAAAAAGGTGTGGATTAGTGGCTTCTCCCTGGTACCTAGTGTCATACGGCAGGAAAGGAATGCAAGACTTTTTGAGGGGGTCTCCAAATCATCTAGACACTGTTTTGCCATGATTAAAAGTGAAATCAGCCTCCAGATGACCGCTGTTACAGGTTCTCCTCTCTCATTTAGCTCCTTAATGTGTGCCAAACGATTGGGGATCTCTAGGGTGCGATACAAACCGAGAGAGGTAATGGAAATTTTTTGGTGTCCACCCCAAAGGGTATGGGTGAAGTTAAACCAGGAAAAGCAGGTGCGGGTGGAGTATTTCGGAATGAAAATTCGGAAATATTACAGTCTTTCAGAACTTTTCTTGGTGTCCACACAAATTTTGAAGTCAGATGATAGTCAAGTATTATCGGGTTAGAATTTACAAGAGATATGGGTATTACTCATTTGTGGATTGAGGTGACTCAAGAGTCGAGTTTTTCTTATATCTAAGGGAAGAACTTTGGGTTTGTCTTCAGAGGTCGATGAGTTTAACCCCCTATTTGAACTCTCTTACCTGAAAAATCACTCACCTGATGCGTGATGCAAACTCGTGGCTGATTTCTGGCAAAAACAAATGCAAAATTCAAGTTTCTTCTCCTATCCAATCTCGGCTCGCTAACGATTGCTATAGAGTTGGAAGTGGATTGTCAATCTTGGCCTAGATACGCCTTCTTTTAATGTATTCTATTTATTTCCAATTTTTGTGATTTGGTTTCACAGAGTTCTTCTCTCACGATGGTAATGCCTAAGGTGGAGTAGAATTTTCCAGATTCCAAATGTGATATTGCTTTTGTATATTCTTTTTTCCTCTTCTATTAATACAATGAATTTTTAGCGAAAAAAAGTATCCATATTTTTCTTTTTTTCATGTTCAACAGATAAAAATAAAACACCTGGCAGAAAAAATATAAAATATGTTTAATAAATAAGCCCAAGTGAAAAAAAAAAAAGGAAACAAGGTAATGGAACCCTTTTTGTCTCATTCGGAGAGGAATAAGGATGAGTAAAGAGCAAGTTGCATCAGAGAGAATGGCTCAGACTGCAAGCCCAAACCAGTTAGAGGACAACATTTGAAAATGTCACTGATTACTCCTTCCTAAGTTTTGGTGTTTGAAGGAGACGATTGTTCCCATCCGATGGTTTCATTATTGAATGGAAGTAGTTTTCTAGAGCATTACACCAACCCACCCACCCCCAAAAATCTGGAGTATCTTATGTTGAAACAACCGGAGCCGAAGTGTTCATGGAAATTGTGTACCACTGTTGATACAGGATTTCACTTTCATTCCTACAACATTTCTTTTTCTATCATCAAACAGTTGCCATGTTTCATCCATAAGCACAAACCTGGTCTTACAGCTTAAACCTAGCAAAGCTTAATCAATGTTTCAAAACTCAATCCTGCTTAACAGAGCAAAGGAAAATAGGAATCCCACATGGATTCTCTATAGAGAGAGAGAGAGTGGTGCACCTTATTATTCCTTCTTGGTGCATTTCTTCAACGAGCCAAAATTTTCCCCGCCCTCTTCAAAGAAGTTGAACCATGGCCTCTGCTAGTAGCTTGTAAGTCAACATGGGAAGCGCCTAGATGTTTATCGTTGGGCAGAGGAACCATTTCTAAGTTACAAAGGAAATGGGCTTCTATGGCTTTCCCTCTTCGACTCCTGATCTCCTAAGAAATAGGAAAGTCGCGGTCCCATATCCTCGAAACGCATCGCTTTCCCGAGAATTAGAAAAGTGGTGGGTCATTATCTCGTGAATGCGACTCCAAGGATTGCACTATAGAAAAGGTGGATTCATGGATATTAAGACGCCAGAGGATACTGCCAAATCGATCGTCAAGAGGGTAAGGACACGCGCCCAATCCGACACGGTCGCCCACCAAATAGGGATTACAAAGACCCTACCAAGTCACCGCATGAAGAGAATATTCTCCGCCAAAAGGATGGATGTATTCGGGTGGAACTCTAAAAGGGAGGAAGGTGGACCTGAGAAGGACACTGGGAAGGAAAGGGAAAACCCTAAACCCTAAGAGCTATATAAGAGGGCCCGAGAGGAAGGAATGAGGTAAGCATCAATACCCACACCATTACTCCTATACAAAAACTGTGCGGTCAATCCCAAACTTGAGCGTCGGAGGACTAACCCAGGACAAAGCTCGTGGCTCTCGCCATCCTGCTTGCAGTGTCACTCATACGGATTTTTGACAAGAAAGATTGGCACCGCTCGTGGGAACGACAGTAATGGTGGGGAGAACTTACAATCATAAGAAGACGATAGCAGCATCAAACATGAACATGGGGGAGGAGGAACCTTCAGGAGGGCTCCCTCCCTCGATGGAAAACAGACGAGAAAGGTTGAACGATGGTCGGGAAGGTTTCGTGAGGTACCAACATTCGGCCAGATATTCGGTGCGTGGAGATAGTGATCCTCCGCCCCCTCTTAAAGCGCAGGAATATGTGACAAGGGAGCAGTTCGAAGCCCTCCAGGACAAATATGACCGAATGGCCGAGGCAATAAAGGAGGACTCCAAAGTCGTCTCTAAGACCGGGAACG
>JAJSZK010000035.1:0-34587 GCA_022985045.1 Macadamia tetraphylla | reverse complement strand
TTACACTTTGTGGCCAAGGTCTCACTTGTATTGTGTACCCTACGACTACATTTGGAAATTGATATGCTTCGTGGCCGAGGTCTTGCTGGTGTTGCGTAGTCCATACTCGACTGTTATTTGCAAGCTAGATTAGGTAAATGGTTTCAGGTTACACTTTGTAGCCAAGGTCTCTCTGGTATCGTGTACCTGGGACTGTATTTGGAGATGGATTACACTTTGTTGTCGAGGTCTCTTTGGTATTATACAATCCATACAAACTATATCATTATGAAGGCATGTAGTATATATGTGGTTAAGTATCACTCCCTATACTACGCACCCTTGCCAACAGGGGTTGAGGTGTTGGATAACCCACTGTGGTATATTTGATGAGCCTTTCCAAAGTGCCATACATGTCTGATGTGATTGTTGCCAGAGGCGGGAACCTGTCCGGCATGGCCGATGTGTTACCGGTGCCGTGACTGCCAAGAGGGGGTTATCAGGGGTTTGCTAGGTGACCCATGGACTCATACGGGGATCGGCAGGCTTCTAATCACGGCTAGGGTTTGTATCACTGCATAGTCGATGTCGTTTTCGTAACGAGGGATACAGCCTAATGCGCCATAGTAGCATTTACCAGACTTAGTTTGTATTGTTAGGTGGATAATAAACAAATGAACTGCATCACGAGCATCATGGACTATGTGTTTAATTTCCACAATCATGCATCATAAATTATTACTGCTAATATCTTGCTTGGATGTGCTTGCCCCACCCCTCACTGAGTGAGTTGGAAAGCTCACCCCACGTATACACCCTTTTTTAGATGATGATGCAGGTATTGTGGTGCCAATGGCGGGTGACCCAATATCTTGAGTCGAGTATCGTATGGCGAGTGGATGCCTAGCGAAGGAGCATGATCAGGACTGTGCTTGCGACCATTGTGCTTACGTCGCACTGTGAGATTGTACATCGTCTTTCGATACTTTTTGATATAGTTGTGGATTGTATATTTTCTTGAGATTATATTATATGTCATGGATGAATGTAACAAAATAATTCGGTTATTGCTATTATATTACCATTAAATGTTTCTCCATTTTATTTATAATTTCACTACTATACTCTGATTTCGCTGCTTATATTGGTTTGTGTTGTGAGATTGTGAAAAAGTTAAGGTACTGCTATCAGAGATCCTGATAGATTGGTATGATAGGTATGTGTCTTACTCACACCTTCGGTGTTCTTGATTGTTGGGTCTACCGGGAGTGGGGTGTGACAGTTATGGTATCAGAGCGCGATGCTTTGCCTAAACTCACAATCGCAGCCAAACCATGATTTTGGAGAAATTAGGATTAAATAAAAATCTCAAGATAACAATAATAAAAATTTGCATAATTAGTATAGGTGTTAAAGTCGTTTTATTATAATAGAGAATTTGAATACACAGCTTACACCTTCATAAGAAACATAAAGTACTGAAAGCAGAAAATCCTAACTAGCCTAAGTTTAGAAAATTAAACAACTGAAGCAAATGACATAATGTATAAGTTCAACTAGACCTAAAAACATCAAACTTAAATAAAGACATAAAAAGAGAAATCCTAAAAACTACAGTGGCGAATATGCCACTACTCTTGCTACTGCTGCTGCTGGTTCTATCCTCGGCCCTGAGCTTGGTTTGGACCATGCATTCCTAGAGGGGGCACCAGGATACCCATATGGAAGACCATCGCCTGCATCTATGCCTCTAGGGAGGCCACTCTATTGTCCATAAGACAATAAGTCCTGTCCATGCTCATCATCAGTGACAAAGTGGTATCCAGATGGGCCATAACATCATTGAGATTGTAAGGCCTCGCACCCCTAGTGCTCTGAGATGTAGAAGCCGCCATAGAACCCATAGCCTAGGGATCAGGTGGTGGAACCCCACCAGCCCCAGCAGCTTCACCTCCTGCACCGCCAACATCACTGGCACTGCCACCCTCTACCTCCGTAGGCTGCTGACCTTCTCTTGGAGTAGGAGTCACCTCTTGTATATATATGGTCAACTTCCTCAAAGAATCTTGGTTGAAGTCTATGACCTCTTCATCCAAGCGTGCCTCACCATCTAAGTCCACCCCAAAGTGGCAGAAGATGTCAGTCAATATCCTCCCGTAGCATCGGTTCCCTACTCGATGATCCTACCCTTCAGACCGAGTTACCATGGTCCACATCAGGAGGTAAGGCGGACGTATCTATGCCCCCATGTACACGCAATATGTCACATAGGCTTGCGGGGTGGATACCTCACTATAATGTCCACAGGTGGGGAGGACATTCAGCTGAATCGCACGGCAGACAACCTTTGGAGTAGCAAAATAGTTGACTGAACGATTTCATCCCTTGGCTTCCTTAGTCAGCATGTCATTGATCTCCTGGAAGGTGTCGGGACTCTGAAATTCTTATGTCAGAGTTCGAGGTGGACAGTACACTAGATCCCCTGCATTACTGATCATCAAAATATTTGCTAGCTGCCCCATGTCAAAAGAGATCTCCACCCCGTTCACATAGGAGGTGATCCGTATCTCTTCGGCACCTCGGTTCACGCATTCCATGTTGAAGTAGAATAGCCTAACTAGGGTGGGGTAGTAGTATCGGTTGGGTTTAGGATGCGGTACCACCCGATCTCCTCAAACCGTTGATGAAGACAGAACGTGCGGAAGTCATTGGTCCACACATAGACTCTTAGGTCTACATTATGACGCTCAAAGAATTCCCAACGGTCTTGCTCAACCATAGAGCGGAACAGAATGGGGTTGAACGCCTCAACGACATCTTGCTCCTCTTATATAAGAGCACGTCGGGTACGTACACGGTGTCCAGACATCGTTGCAAGATGATTCCTAAGGATTTGGAATGGAAAACCTAGTTAAATGGCTGCATGCAAGACTCACAGGGAAGAAAATCATAAAAACTAGGTTATAAAGAAAGAAAACATACCTTGGATACGAATGCGACGCCGATCAATCGCAAAATAGCTCAAGGAAGGTAGGGAATGGATAGCAAAAAACTCCTTGGCCATTTCCACACCTTTCTCACAAGAGTAAATAGGGTTTTGTGTGAATAAGCCAAGACCCGAGCCTATTTATGGCCAGTTTAGTGCCACAAACAGCCCACCAGAAACACTGGGCATGCTTACGGTGTCTATTTTCGGTGAAGGAAAAGTCAGATTTTGGCCTCTGCTTTGTCCATCGAAAATACCACTAATATTTTCGGTGGGTTAAACCATATTTCCAGTGGTTTGACTCCCTGTTTCCTATGGACTCATTTGAAAAATAAATCATGCTATTTTTCAAACCCAAGTTTTTATTTGGTTCCATTGATGGTGTGCCTCTTTGGGATGTGTGCGTGATCAAATCCTAGTATGTGAAAACCCCACTTATGCATGCCCTAATCCTAATTTCGACTGTCGTATGTGTATGGGACTCACTATGCATGCATGTGTTCCAATTACATGCAACCTTGTTGTTTGAGATTTAAAATGTAACCGCAAGCGTACGGATCAGTGTAGCTACGGGTCGAACACAGGGAGAGCAGCCACTTTATTTTTATTTCTTTTAATAATGCAAAGTGAACTGATTAATGGTTGTGATCTAATTCTAATTACCGTCCAAAAAATAACGTCCTAACCATTAGTCATCTAAGAATTTAAAGGCAAAGCCCATAATTAAAATTAAATAAATAAATAACTGAAAATAAACAACCCACATAATTAAAAAAAAAATAAATAAATAAAGGAAAAAAATGCTGAAATAAAAATAAAGTAAAAAAAGGGAATAAAGCTAGAGAGAGACTCACAAGTAGGTTTCTCTACTTAGCGAGGATGCATCATAATATGAGCTTCCCTACTTGACGAAGTCACTCTTACAAGGTTACTCTACTTGACTTTAGGAAAGGAGACAATTAAAATAAAACAATAAATTGATGGTTCTATGGCTGGAGGCAAAGCCAACACATACACTAGCCATGAACCTTGAGAAAAGGATAGCAATAATGTAACGTGAAAATAAAATCCTAAATTAAGAAAGAAAGGGTAGTCAGAAGAGGGAATGAGAGGGAGAGAAGACTCTGAAGGAGCCTACTTACTTGAATCAATACTTGAACTTGAAAAAAATTGCTCCACGGCTCGTGATCTTGTCACCTAGATCTAAGCCTAGAACTATAACAAAAATTACAACTCAATTGCATAAATCATAAACATAAAAGAACTGAAATAAAAATAAAAGAGTGCTTGCATTAATTGAAATAAAAAAACTATTACAAAAGTGATTAAAGCAAAAATAGAGAATAACTAAAACTAAAGAGTGAGCAAAGAAAGAGAGCAACTAAAAAAAACTAGAAGAAGAATGAATTGTGTCTCCTCCTCTTACATGAGTTGTATTTATAGGGAATGGAGAGGTAGGGTAACAATTTTCTCTTTCCTAAAAGAGAAACCCACAATTGATTGTGAGATCTTTTGAGTCCAAAAGTGCTAAGATGGAGGAGAGAAGAGAGAAATAAATTTTGAGAAATTTCCTAAAATTTTTTGCTTATTTTCTTTCCTTTTTTTTCTAATTTATTTTCTTCTTTTTTCTCTCTCTAGGGACGATTTTTTTCTTCCTTTGTGTGATTTGGACAATCTTTGGTGATGATGTGGAGGAGAGAAGATTTGGACAATTTTTGTTCTCCTTTTTCTCTTTCCTTTTTTTCTTCTCTTCTTGCTTCCACGATTTTGCTTTCCTTTTTTTTCTTTTCTTCTCTTCTTGCTTCCACGATTTTGCTTGCTTCTAACTTGATGTGAAATCCCTCCATGCCCTTAGTGCTTTAAGTGAGTGAAAAGCAAAAATCTTCAACAAAATCTTCTAAAAAAACAACCATAAGATTGAACTTGAGACCTCTTGGTGAGCAAGAGAATTTTGTACACCATAGCTCACCAACTAAGCTAGGTAGTTGTTGTTACCAAAACAAATCTTTAATCACTTAAAGATGTGGTCCATCGATCCTTGTTGGCATTTGGAGTATTCCTTGTACCTCGGGACAATTGCAAGCGGTGGTTACGCATCTCGGTTCGATTCGATCCATTATTCTTTTCGACCGAAAAGAATAATCATTAGTCTGGTGACCAAGCGAATGTGTACTTTTAATTGAACACGTCCATCTTGCTCGAATTTGTCCTCTTAGCAACCATGGAAAGAAATAGGACCTCTTCGTGTAAAATTGAAGATATAGCTCGATAGTCTTTAAGGCCTTGAAAATATAAAACACAAAAGAGAGTAAAACCAAGGTAGCTCCATTCTAAATATGTAAAATGCATGTTTTACTACCTAGATTTCACACATAAATGTGCTCATCAGAATTCCCCACACTTAGACTTTGCTAGTCCTCGAGCAAAACAAAAGAAAAAGAATAAAGATAAAAAAAACCTAACTCACTTTCGTAGGAATCACGGTTGCACTTAGCATGTGCAACAAGCCTTTAAACCCTAGGTCACCCTAGTGGACGAGTTGTGTCTCGTGGGTGTTTGCGTGAATATACACCCAAAATTCAGAATAAACAAATCCCAACTTTGGCTAAAGGTAAGGCTCATACCGATCCGGAGCAAAGATAATTTCTCTTACAAGGACCCCACACTTGAACTTTTATTACCCTTTATCAATTCCGGCACTAGCATATTTCTTAATTTGGAACTCACCTCATCTCTTCCAAAACATCCTTATCTTAAGGCAAAACCACTTGTGAAGAAATAGGGAACCAATGACTAAGGCGTTGGAGTGTTTTGACCAAACATGTTACCAAGCAATAATGACATTTGCACATTTTTTCTCTTTTTTTTCCTTAATAAACTCTATTCTACTCCACTACTTTTGGCTTGAATGACATGGTGGAGCAAACACAGACACCAAGTTACTATGTAGCTGCTTTTGCATATGTCCACAAAGCGGTGATGCTAGAGTTACTTGAAGTTTCCTCCCAAGGAATTTCGATCAAGACACCACGCTTCTGAGGCAATGCCTGTCTAGTTCAAGGAATCAACTCTTATTCTTCTTTATACCACATTTCTCAATTCATTTAAAATTGTGCATTTGTCAACCCATGCCAAATTAAAAGAAGGTCTCAACTCCAAATCAAAAGTACAAGGAACCCAGACTTACATATGGTCCATCACCATAAAGCAGGGGTCTCTTATTTTTCAAAAGAAAGTCCCATCTCAAGACACATGCTTGTTTCTTTCTTCTCAACAGGGTTTTATCGTTCAAAATGGGTACCTTAATCAAAATTTTATTTTCATACATCAAGCAACCGAATGGTATGATCATTAGCCAAAAACCAAAGTAGGACTTCATCCTTAGCAAGCTCAAAAATAAAAGAAAAACAAACAAAACAAGTGAAAAAAAAAAAAAAAAACTGGTTTCCCTCCCCACACTTAAGTCATGCAATGTCCTCAATGCATGGAAAAAAATTAAAAGCAAAGACAATGCAAGGGGTCATACGATTAAAATTAGTCATCGGTGTAAAAGGTTCATGGAGATCCATGACCTCTTCACTACTAGTAGTAGGAAACTCGAGAGCGGTTTCAAGCGGACCATTAACCTTGAAATTACCCTGTTCTGGATTCAAAATCTCCACAGCCCATGGGGATATACATTATGAACAATAAATGGGCCATCCCATCGGGATCTAAGCTTACCGGAAAAAGATGCAATCGAGAGTTGTACAATAAGACCTTATCACCAATTGCAAAAGATTTACTGAGAATGTGTTTATCATGGAAAGCTTTGGTCTTTTCCTTGTAAATTCTAGAACTTTCATATGCTTCATTCCTAAGTTCCTCCAACTCGGATAGTTGGAGCCTCGATGAATTCCGCATCGGACAAATCAAAGTTAAGCTTCTTAATGGCCCAAAAGGCCTTATGCTCCAACTCAAGCTGGTAAGTGACAAGCTTTTCCATACACCAAGCGGTGGGGCTGACCAAGGTCGGTCTTGAATGCATCGATGGGCCCACAAGGCATCAATGAGCCTAAGGGATCAATCCTTACGGTTGGGATTAACAGTTTTCTCCAAGATTTGTTTGATCTGCCTATTAGACACCTCCACTTGGCCACTAGTTTGAGGGTGATAAGGGGTAGATAACTTATGGGTGATCCCATACTTTTTCATTAAGGCCTCAAAAGGCCGATTACAAAAATAGTACCCCTATCACTAATTATTGCGTGGTGCACCAAGCGGAAAAAATGTTCTCTTTGAAGCTGGACCACCACTTTGTGGTCATTAGTTTTACAAGGTATGGCCTCTATCCATTTAGAAACATAATCAACGGCCAAAAGTATGTACAAATTCCCAAAAGAATTAGGGAATGGTCCCATAAAATCGATGCCCCATACATCAAAGATCTCAACTACCAAAATAGGGTTGAGGGCATCATGTTCCTTTATTAATCTGACCAAAAGGCGGCGGGGGCAAGCCTTGCAAAATCAAAAGCATCTCTAAAAAGTGGGCCAATAAAATCCGCATTGGAGAACCTTGCGGCGGTCTTCTTAGGTCCAAAGTGTCCACCACATGCATGATCATGACAAAAGAAAGAATGGAATGTTGTTCATGATCGAGGAACACATCGTCGGATAATCGATCCGGACATATCTTAAACAAATAAGGATCATCCGGAAAAAGTGTTTAACTTGGGAATGAAACCTATACTTATCTTGAGTGGACGGTGATCCGAGTCACACGAAACTAAGAAGTTGACAATGTCGACAAACCATGGTTCACTAGACATTGCAAATAATTGTTCATCTGGAAAGTTCTCGTTGTTGGAGAATCAACGAGTCAAGGAATTGGGAAGCCGGGATAAATGGTGCGCAACTAGGTTTTCAACTCCTTTCTTATCCTAATTTCTAAATCAAACTCTTGCAAAAGTAAAACCCACCTAATGAGATGGGCTTTGGCATCCTTCTTGAACTAGGTATCGAGGCGAGAATGATCGGTATACACCACCACATGTGAGCCAACTAAATAAGACCGAAACTTTTCTAATGCAAACACAACACTAAAAATTCTTTTTGGTGGTTGTATAATTGAGTTGTGCATCATTTAAGGTCCTACTAGCATAGTAAATGACGTGGGTAACTTATTAATCCTTTGACCTAAAAGCTGCTCCTATGGCAAAATCGAAGCATCACACATCAGTTCAAAGGTTCGGTCCAAGCAGTGGTTGAACAATGGGTGCATTGGTCAACTCCTTCTTAAGTTGCTTGAAGGATTCTAGGCACTCTTTGGAAAACTCAAAAGTCGATCTTTGACAAGTAATGAGGTGAGAGGTCGGGCTAAGCGACTAAAGTTCTTAATAAACCTTACTAGAAGCGCATGCCCTAGAAAAGACCGAACATCCTTAATAGATTGAGGAGGTGGTGAATTATCAATTAAATCCACTTTGGCTTATCTACCTTAATTCCCTCCTTGGATATTACATGGCCTAAAACAATACAGATTTAACCATAAAATGACATTTCTCCCAATTCAAAACCAAATTCTTAGATATGCACCTTTTCAAAACTAGGAAAGATGATGAAGACATTGAATAGGAATTCCCATGAATTGAAAAGTCATCCATAAATACTTCTAAAATTTTTCGACCATGTCGAAAAAATGCTCATCATGCATCGTTGGAGCGTGCGGGGCATTGCAAAGCCCAAAGGGCATCGCTGTAAGCAAATGTTCCATATGGGCATGTAAAAGTGGTCTTATGTTGGTCCTCTAAAGCAATTGGGATTTGGTTATAGCGGAATATCCATCAAGAAAGCAATAGTATTCATGTCCATTAACCTCTCTAACATCTGGTCAATGAATGGCAATGGGAAGTGATCCTTCCAGTTGCGCATTTAACTTCCGTAGTCTATGCACACTCGCCATCTGTTTGGACACGGGTAGGGATCAACTCATTATTGGCATTAGGAACTACGGTCACACGGACTTCTTAGGCACTCGTGGTGGGCTTACCCATTGGTATCGAAATAGGATAAATTATTCCATGATCCAAGCACTTTAGGATCTCTTTCTTAATGGCTTCCATCATCCTTTGGGTTAGCTCTTCTTTGGGGTTCGTGGATGGTTTGGAATCCTCCATAAGATGTATATGATGTTGCACAATAGAAGGGCTTATACCCTTGATATCAGCCATGGTCCAACCTAGGGCTTCCTTATTATCTTTTAACACTTTAAGTAACTCCTCTTCACGGCTAGAAGTCAAATTTGAAGAAATTATTACGGAAGAGTGCAGTGAAACCCTAGGAAAGCATATCTCAAATTAGATGGCAACTCCTTAAGATCTAGCTTAGGGGCTCAACTATGGAAGGTTTGGGAATGGAATTGGAAAGGGGTCCTAAGGGCTCCACAAGTGTGTGAAGACTCAAGACTTGAAAAGAAATTTTCACTATCATCATCCAACTCATCCATACACTCTTGGAATTACGAATCAAAATCAATATCAAAGTTGGTAACTAAATCATCAGAAAAATCCAAAAATCCTCAAGCATATTGATCTCTTCTTCCATATGTGGTTGCTTGCCAATCCTAAACATGTTAAACTCAACAGTTTGGTTACCAAAAGATAATCTTAGGAAACCATTTGGCAATTGATTAATGCATTCTTGGTAGCCAAGAATGGTCTTCCTAGAATTATTGGGATCTCATCCTTGGTTGAGAATGGCTTAGTATCTAACACAATGAAATCAACAGGAAAATAAATTCCCCACCTTTAGTAAGACATCCTCAACCATCCCTTTAGGAATCTTAAGACCTATCCTTGGCTGAAGAGTAGTTCGGTGGCTTTCAATTCTCCCAATCCTAGTTGCTTGTACACATGGTAAGGTAAAAGATTCACACTTGCGCCAAGGTCAAGTAAGGCATGCTCAATATAGGTGTTGCCTATGACACAAGATATGGTAGGGCTCCTGGATCCTTATACTTGGCTGCTATAGGTGAGTAATTATGGAACTAATGTTACACCAAGAGCCTTTTGGGCACACTAGTGATCGTTTGTGAGTACACAAATCTTCGATTACCTTTGCATAGGCGGGGATCGGGATATGGCATCCAAAGAGGATGTTTACTTCTACCTTTTGAAGACTTCTAAAATTTTGTCCATGGGCGTCTTCTTTTTGTTTACCAGCGATTAGGAAATGGGACGGGATGAACATAAGGATTGTTAGGGATTTGCCTGTTCGGAAGAATCATTTTGGTTTCCTCAACCAAATCATCTTTAGTTTAGAAAAATCTTTAGGTTCATCAGACGACACGGAACAAGAGGCACATTTGTGTCCTCAAGCTGAAGAAGAGTTAACGGGAGTAATAGATGGGGAAGATTTAGGAGCGCTCTGTGGGTACTCTCTACCACTCCTAAGGGCATAAACAACATTACATTGGTTAGAGGGCCCTTGTTGAGTCGACCTTGTACTATATTCGGTGGTGCATTAGTTGGTCCTTGTGAACTAACGGTTGATGATGCCTAGGGTTAGGCTCGGTTGGTAGGTAAAGTTCCTTCTCCCTCTCACGCATAATTGAGACAACTTGAGTAAGTTCTCTCGTAAGATTTTGATGGCTTGTCATGAGAAGGGCCATATTTTTTCAAAGTCACTAATTCTACTTGCCTCCCCGGTGTTAGTAAACCCGGGGTTCTTGATAAGATGATAGGAGAGGGCCCTAGGAAAACTACTTTGAGGTCCTACATTTGACCTAGGAAAAGTATTTTGAGAAAAAGATTGTTGTGCAAAGGGAGGCCTTTGGGGTCGAGTTGACCTTGATTATAGAAATTGGAAGGTCTGCTTGGTTGCCTGATTCCAAGAGAAATTTGGGTGATTTCTCCATCTGGATTGTATGTGTTACTATATGGATTATTCGGTATAAGGCATTAACACTATCATTAGAAGTGCCCCGAGGTGTTGGGGCATTCTTCTATGACATGTCGAGGGGTGGCACCAAGCACAAATCTTAACCAAATTGGTGATGATGGCTCTCTAGGAACAATAGCCTCAATCCTCTTGATTAGGCTATCCAAATGGGCTTCCTTGGCTACTATCCCATCCACAAAATATCCTTTTCCTCCTATGGTTCTTTCACTCTCTTGGGTTGATTCCCACTCACGGGTTTTGTCATCTAAGTCAAGTAAAAATTCCCATGCTTTTCCTTCATCTGTAAAGGATGTGAATCCCTCAGGGCACATAGACTCTATCATTTGTTTAGTTGGGTAATCAATACCCTCATAAATTATTTGACATAAATGCCATAGGTCTAGGCCATGGTGAGGGCATTCTTGGAGTAGATCCTTGAATCTCTCCATAAGCTTGGAAAATGACTCACTAGGCTTTTGCCTAAACTGAAGGATATCACTTCTAAGCTTATTGGTCTTGTGAGTTGGGAAAAACTTCTTAAGGAAGACAACTGTGAACTGTTCCCATGAGGTTATGGAATTTGTGGGTAATCCATACAACCACTTCTTAGCTTGGTCTTTCAATGCAAAATGATATACCTAAGCTATGACATCATCGGAAATTGTTGGATCTTAATTAGAACACATACCTCTTCAAATTCCCTTAGAAATAGGTATGCATCCTCGGAGGTCAACCCATGGAAGTGGGGCAACATAGTGATGTATTGAGATTTGAGTTCAAAATTATTGCCACAGGGCTTGTGGTAGAACTATCTGAGGAAGGTTGGGCTGTTCTAGCAGGTAGAACCTATCTTTCAAGATTTAGGTGAAGGGTTTTCTTTGTTGGTCTCCCATATTGAAGGGTTTTAAAGAGAGCAAGCGTATAGGGTCACTACTTGTTGGATCTCTTCTTTCTAACCGATTCTTAGTATTACGTACCCACTTAACACTCATGCAAGAAAAACTTCCCACAACTAAAGTAAGACAAGCACAAAAGAATGGATAGCAAAACTTTTGATGAAACTTTTGATTTTTTTGATTTTTTTTGATTTTTTGCTTTTTGGGAGCTTCTGGCGAGAATCGGGTTGCTCTGGTCAATTCTGAGATCTTGCTCTGGTGAAACTTGTCTTTATCATCTTGTGAGGCATGGCGACCTCCTTGATACAACTATTATTGCAAGTTGTTCTTCTCAGAATTCAATAAAAAAAGAAAAATATAAAACAAAGCAAACAAAGCACTCCGATTTACCAAAAGAAAGTGAAAAATAACATGGAGCTGTCTCCTAACATGGCGCCAAAAACTTGTTTGAGATTTAAAATATAACCATAGCGTCGGATCGGTGTAGCTACGATTGAACATAGGGAGAGCAGCCACTTTATTTTTATTTCTTTTAATAATCGAAGTGAACTGATTAATGGTTGTGATCTAATTCTAATTACCGTCCTAAAAATAACGTCCTAACCATTAGTCATCTAAGAATTTAAAGGCATAACCACATAATTAAAATTAAATAAATAAATAACTGAAAATAAACAACCCATAATTAAAAAAATAAATAAATAAATAAAGGAAAAAATGCTGAAATAAAAATAAAGTAAAAAAAGGGAATAAAGCTAGAGAGACTCACAAGTAGGTTTCTCTACTTAGCGAGGATGCATCATAATATGAGCTTCCCTACTTGAGGGAAAGTCACTCTTACAAGGGTTACTCTACTTGACTTTAGGGAAAGGAGACAATTAAAATAAAATCAATAAATTGATGGTTCTATGGCTGGGAGGGCAAAGCCAACACATACACTAGCCATGAACCTTGAGAAAAGGATAGCAATAATGTAACATGAAAATAAAAATCCTAAATTAAGAAAGAAAGGGTAGTCGGAAGAGGGAATGAGAGGGGAGAAGACTCTGAAGGAGCCTACTTACTTGAATCAATACTTGAACTTGAAAAAAAAATTGCTCCACTGCTCGTGATCTTGTCACCTAGATCTAAGCCTAGAACTATAACTTAAAAATTACAACTCAATTGCATAAATCATAAACATAAAAAAATGAAATAAAAATAAAAGAGTGCTTGCATTAATTGAAATAAAAAAACTATTACAAAAGTGATTAAAGCAAAAATAGAGAATAACTAAAACTAAAAGTGAGCAAAAGAAAGAGAGCAACTAAAAAAAACTAGAAGAAGAATGAATTGTGTCTCCTCCTCTTACATGAGTTGTATTTATAGGGAATGGAGAGGTAGGGTAACAATTTTCTCTTTCTAAAGAGAGAAACCCACAATTGATTGTGAGATCTTTTGAGTCCAAAAGTGCTAAGATGGAGGAGAGAGAAGAAATAAATTTTGAGAAATTTCCTAAAATTTTTTGCTTATTTTCTTTCCTTTTTTTCTAATTTATTTTTCTTCTTTTTTCTCTCTCCTAGGGACAATTTTTTTCTTCCTTTGTGTGATTTGGACAATCTTTGGTGATGATGTGGAGGAGAGAAGATTTGGACAATTTTTGTTCTCCCTTTTTTCTCTTTCCTTTTTTCTTCTCTTCTTGCTTCACGATTTTGCTTTCCTTTTTTTTTTTTTCTTCTCTTCTTGCTTCCACGATTTTGCTTGCTTCTAACTTGATGTGGAAATCCCTCCATGCCCTTAGTGCTTTAAGTGAGTGAAAAGCAAGAAATCTTCAACAAAATCTTCTAAAAAACAACCATAAGATTTGAACTTGAGACCTCTTGGTGAGCAAGAGAATTTTGTACACCATAGCTCACCAACTAAGCTAGGTAGTTGTTGTTACCAAAACAAATCTTTAATCACTTAAAGATGTGGTCCATCGATCCTTGTTGGCATTTGGAGTATTCCTTGTACCTCGGGACAATTGCAAGCGAGCTGGTTACGCATCTCGGTTCGATTCGATCCATTATTCTTTTCGACCGAAAAGAATAATCATTAGTCTGGTGACCAAGCGAATGTGTACTATTAATTGAACACATCCATCTTGCTCGAATTTCGTCCTCTTGCAACCATGGAAAGAAATAGGACCTCTTTCGTGTAAAATTGAAGATATAGCTCCTGATAGTCTTTAAGGCCTTGAAAATATAAAACCTGCAAAAAGAGAGTAAAACCCAAGGTAGCTCCATTCTAAATATGTAAAATGCATGTTTTACTACCCTAAATTTCACACATAAATGTGCTCATCACTTGTTTATGCATGTGTACTAATCGGATTCCTTCGCAGGAATCATGTCATGCCGAAACACCCGATCCCAATCCCAATCACACCCGTTGCCTTTCGCTTCCCCTACACGAAATTGGGGTAGATCCCACAATACACCTTTGGCTCCGCCTATACTTACGGCCCAGGATGTGGCATCCACCATGAATAACATGATGCGAGAAGTGGAAGAAAGGCAAAACTAGTTTATGGTCGGGATCGATAATAGAATCCAAGCAGCAATGGAAGCCTACAATGCATCACCCGCACCTCCTACTCCACCAGCACCCGTTCCAATACCCGCTGTATAGGCTACCCTTCAAACATCTAGTGGGGCACAAGTGCATAGGCATGTGCAAGACCCGATGCCGGAACAAGCTCAAGCCCATGTCCCGATGTTTCTCCAAGGTGGGGTAAGGTCCATTGTATCCATCAAGATGGATTGGTGGAATGGAGAAGGTTTTTAGACTGATGGGCTGCACTGATGAGCAAAAATATTTGTATGCGGGCTATAAGTTACAGAATGAAGCAGATGATTGGTGGAGTGCCACCGAGCCTATTCTAAGAGCTAGTAACTCGAACCCTACTTGGGTAGACTTCAAAGGGGCCTTCTTTGAGAACTATTTTCCAGACATTTTTCAGAACAGAGAGAGTGAGTTCTCTCAGTTGGTTTAAGGTTCCCGGTCTGTTCTGGAGTATCAGCAATGCTTCGAGGAGCTATTCCATTTTTCTCCTGAGCATCTTAGAGGTGATAGAGACAAGGCGAAGAAGTTTGAGAAAGGGTTGAGGCCAGGTATTGGGTCAACTATTGTGGGGTTGAAACTGCAAATCTATATTGAGGTGGTCCAAGTGGCCAAGTCTATTGAAGACCAGCATAGGGATAACTACACGGCTCAGCAAGGAACGGGAAAGAGGCCAATGGGATCTACTGATTTTAGGGGAGGCAGCAAACCTTTCTAAGTGCCTTATGTCAATCCAACTCCAGTGCAAGTATGAAATTGTGCATCGACTACCGGGAGCTTAATAAGCTAAACATCAAGAATCGGTATCCTTTGCCAAGGATAGATGATTTATTTGATAAGTTATAGGGTGCCAAGGTGTTCTCCAAGATCGACCTTAGAACGGGCTACCACCAGTTCAAGATCAAGGATGGTGATGTCAGTAAGACAGCCTCTAAATCAAGGTATGGACATTATAAATTCTTGGTGATGCAAGTCGAGTTGACCAATGCACCGGCTGCATTTATGGATTTGATGAATCGGGTATTCCAGGATGTCTTAGATAAGTTTGTGATAGTATTCATTGATGACATTTTTGTCTACTCCAAGAGTGCAGAGGAGCATGTTGTTCACCTGAGATTAGTATTACAATGACTGAGAGAAGCAACTCTATGCCAAATTCAGCAAGTGCGAGTTTTGGTTGTCACAAGTGGCATTCCTACACCACATTGTTTCACCCAAGGGTATAGAGGTTGACCCAGGAAAAGTGAAGGTAATTCTAGAATGGGAGACTCCCAAGACTGTTGCAGACATACGTAGTTTTTTGGGATTGGCCAGATACTATGGGAGGTTTATCGAGAACTTCTTTCGCATTGCTACTCCGATGATCCGACTCACACAAAAGGGTGTAAAATTTGAGTGGTTTGATGCTTGTGAGAATAGCTTCAAGGAGCTAAGGCAAAAGTTGGTATCAACTCCAGTTTTGACTATTCTGACCGGTACAGGTGGTATGGTTTTTTATAGTGATGCCTCCAAACTAGGATTGGGTTGTATATTGATGCAGCATGGGAAAGTCATTGCTTATGCATCTCATCAGTTGAAGGATTATGAGAAGAACTACCCAACCCACGATTTGGAGTTGACAGCAGTGATTTTTTCATTGAAAATCTGGAGACACTACCTGTATGGTGAGAAGAGTGAGATCTTCAGTGACCATAAAAGCCTCCAGTACTTCTTCACCCAAAAGGAACTCAACATGAGACAGAGGCGTTGGTTAGAGCTGATGAAGGATTATGATTGTACTATCCACTGCCACTCAGGAAAGGCCATTGTGGTAGCTGATGCACTTAGTCAGAAATCCCAATCACTGACTCTTGCATCATTGACCACCAATGAGTATCTCTTAGAAGAGGCCAAGAAACTAGACTTGGAGGTATTAGTAGAGGGTGTCACCGTGTCACTATCGGTATTGGTGGTACAATCTAGTCTGGTGGATAGGATCACTGCAGCTTAGGTTACTGATGCAAAGTTACAGAAGTTGATAGCAGAATGCCAAGAAGGAACCCAAAAGGACTCAAATTTCTCTGTGACTGAAAGCGGGATTCTCAAGTTCAAAGGAAGGTTATGTGTGCCCAGTGATGGTGATTTGAGAGACACAGTTTTGAGAGAGGCACATAGCTCTCTGTACTCCATTCACCCCAACAGCACTAAAATGTACAAGGACCTCAAAGGCTCCTACTGGTGGAAAGGAATGAAGAATGATGTGGCCACACATGTGTCCAGATGCCTCACATGCCAGCAAGTCAAGGCTAAGAGGCAGAGGCCTCATGGGTTATTATAGTCCTTACCTATTCCAGAGTGGAAATGGGAGAATATTACTATGGACTTCGTCACAGGCCTACCCCGTACATAGAAGGGTATAGATGCCATTTGGGTAGTTGTGGCCCCTTGACTCAGGCAGCTCACTTTATCCCAATCAATATCACATTTTTTATGAACAAGTTAGCCAAGTTGTATGTCAATAACATCATCAGGTTGCATGGTGTACCAGTTAGTATCATCTCTGATCGAGATCCCAGGTTCACTTCCAAGTTCTGGACCTGTGTGCAGAAGGCCATGGGCACACAGTTGGCTTTCAGCACTTCCTTTCACCCTTAGTCTGATGGTCAATCGGAGAGGATTATTCAGACATTGGAGGACCTACTCCGAGCATGTGCCTTGGATATGACTTATAGTTGGGATGAGCATATTTTCCTTATTGAGTTCTCCTACAACAACAGTTATTAGGCCACCATCGGAATGTCCCCATTCGAGGCACAGTATGGCAGGAAGTGTTGGACTCCACTCTATTGGGATGAGGTTGGTGAGTGGCATATTTTGGGTCCAGACTTGATATAGGCTACAAATAAGAAGGTGAATGTGATCAGAGAAAGGATGAAGGCAGCTCAGTCCAGGCAGAAAAGCTATGCAAATGTTAGGAGGAAACATCTGGAGTTTGGTGTTGGAGACAAGGTCTTCTTACGGATCTCCCCAGTTAAATGGGTGATGCGATTTCACAAGAAGGGAAAGCTTAGTCCAAGGTTTATGGGACCATATTATGTACTAGAGAGGATCAGACTAGTAGCTTACCGGATAGCCTTACCACCAGAGTTGGAAGGTACACATGATGTCTTCCATGTATCTATGTTGAGGAAGTACATTTCTGACTCGATTCACATCTTGACTTATATATCTCATGAGTTGCATGAGGAATTTGCCTATGTGGAGTATCTGATAAGATTGTTGATCAGAAGGACCATGTTCTTTGCAACCACACCGTTTCCTTCGTCAAGGTGAAATAGATGAAACACCCCAAACAGGAAGCATCCTGGGAGCGAGAAGATGAAATGATGAAGCAGTAACCTGGATTATTTGATTTACCATAAAAAAACATTCAATTTCGAGGATGAAATTCTTATAAGGTGGGGGGGAATGTTACACCCGTACCCTAATCCGATCTAATTTGAACTATTGTGACAGGCCTCAGATTGGAGATCGGAAGTACAACCAGGTTTTGGCTCGTCGCTGCACATTACCGAAGGGGTAGAGATGACCCCACATGTTCAAGCATTGCATGCCTATCTAACTGGAGGGGATTCATACCTTTCGATCCCAGACTGTAAGTGACCCAACTCCCCACACTTGATTTCCAGCACGCATCATAACTATCGAAAAGCCTTGGGCATGTCCTAGGGCAACCACCCATGCGAGACCAACCATGGGACAACAAGTTGTCAAGACAACCTTGACCACCAGAAACAAGCCACCAGAAGTAGCCTGGGCATGAATCTGGTGCCTATTTTTGGTGGGTTCACAAGCTCTCGAGGTTCCAATGCCGTGGGTCCGCCACTCACATTGTAAATGGTTCTGGATGATCCCAAATCATCCTCCACACCTTCCTCTTGATGTGAACACTTTATGGACCTAAATGTGCGGGTCCTTGTGCCCCAAAACTCATTTTAACCCGATTGGTTCAAAAGGGGTCCAAACCAAACGAACCTTAAGGCCTAACATAAGTTATAAGTTGGGAAATGAGGATTCATTTCCTCATTTCCCTCGTGCCCAACATAGGAGAGGAGAGAAAGAGGAGAGGTAGGAAGAAGAAAAGGAAGAAGAAGAGGGTTGGAGGCCTACCTTGGTGTCAGCTGCTACCTTGTTGCCGGAACCATTGCCGGAGATAAGTACAACCTCCTATGCCACTCTCTCTCTCTTCATTTTGACCTAGACAAAGCTAGGTATGGATAGAATCTTGGTGTACACACCATGTTAAGGTTGTAGGATGGATGTTCTACCCTCCTGGTGTTGTTACTGAGCTTGAACCAAGCCCGGTGGGCTCTGGCAACATGTAATGTCAAAAGACCAACTAGGGTTTTGATCATTCAATCAATGTGTCTCCCAAATGGCTCAGTGGAATTGGGATTTTCTTGGCTTAGAATGATGCTAGGCGTCCCTACAAACTCAAGGAACAAATCCCGACAATCCGGCCAGAGCTAGAAAGCCCCAAATTGTTGGACTACCCTGTATCTCCCCCGAAAATAGTCCACTGGATCCACTGGGTCTATTTTCGATCGCATATTTTCAGGGGAAATGGAGCCTTATGTGCTCTCTGTCACCTCCATCGGAAACAGGTCTGATATTTCTGGTTGAAATGCCTTGTTTCCCATTGGTTGTTCTGTGACATTCTTGTCATTGGGAGACAGTGTCTGTACACTTTGGGGGTGACTTGTGTGGGTCCCTCCTGATGTTTCTGATTCATACTGATATACGATTCCATTTGTGTCTAGGACAGTGACATGCACATGCCCTGAAGTCAGAATTGATTTGATTGATCGGTGGCCTTAGTTGAACCCTAAACCAAATAAAGATCAACAAGGTGAGGGATGGACTATGTTTATTTTTTTTAAATGTTTATTAATTATTTAATTGCTCACATGCTTAGAATTATATGTTTAATTGAAATTGTCATTTTACGATCATGATATGAATTGTATGGAAATGTATGACGGGATCCAGTGTGGCCGACGTGGTACCGGTACCGTGATCTCCAAGTGTTTGGATGGGTGTGTGTGTGAGACAGAATCCGACATGGCTGATGTGGTACCGGTGCCATGATTACCGTATGCATGTTTCATTCATGCATTGATTATGTGCATCAGAGTTAGTTGTAGTCGCGAATTCGCTTGTATTGTGTACCCTACGACTACATTTAGAAATTGTTATGCTTCATGGCCGAGGTCTTGCTGGTGTTGCGTAGTCCATACTCGACTGTTATTTGCAAGCTAGATTAGGTAAATGGTTTCAGGTTACACTTTATAGCCAAGGTCTCTCTGGTATCGTGTACCTGGGACTGTATTTGGAGATGGATTACACTTTGTGGTCGAGGTCTCTTTGGTATCGTGTAATCCATACTGACAGTATCATTATGAAGACATATAGTATATATGTGGTTAGGTATCACTCCCTATGCTACGCACCCTTACCAACAGGGTTTGAAGTGTTGAGTAACCCATTGTGGCATGTTTGATGAGCCTTTTCAAAGTGCCACTCCCACGGTACGATGTGATTGTGCTAGACGCGGGAACATGTCTAGTGCGGCTGATGTGTTACCGGTGTCGTGACTGCCATGAGGGGGTTATCAAGGGTTTGTTGGGTGACCCATAGATGTATACGGGGTCCAATAGGCTTCTAATCACTGCTAGGGTTTGTATTGCTGCGTAGTCGATGTTGTTTTTGAGACGAGTGATACAGTCTAATGTGTCGTAGTAGCATTTACTAGACTTAGTTTGTATTGTTAGGTGGATAATAAACAAATGAACTGCATCACAAGCATCATGGACTATGTGTGTAATTTTCGCAATCATGCATCATAAATTATTCTGCTATTATCTTGCTTGGATGTGCTTGCCCCACCCTCTGAGCAAGTTGGAAAGCTCACTCCACATATATACCCCTTTTAGATGATGATCAGTCTTGTGGTGCCAATGGCGGATGACCCATATCTTCTCGTCGAGTATGGTGTGAGCAAGCTGGTGGATGCCGAAGCGGAGGACACGATCGGACTATGCTTGCGATCACTATGCTTACGCCGCACCGTGAGATTGTACATCATCTTTCGACACTTTTGGATATAGTTGTGGGTTGTATATTTGCTTAAGATTACATAAATATCATGGATGAATGTAACAGAATAACTCGGTTATTGCTATTATATTACCACTAGATGTTTCCCCATTTTATTTATAATTCCACTACTATACTTTGATTCCACTATTTATGTTATCTTGTGTTGTGAGATTGTGAAAAAGTTATGGTACTACTATCAGAGGTCCTAGTAGATTGGTAAGACTGGTATGTGTCTTACTCACACTGCCGGTATTCCTGATGGTAAGTTGGGTCTGCCGGGAGTGGGGTGTGACAAGCGCAATGCATTAAGTAGTATCCACGATCTGGAATGAGCCATAGATCACAACAATACAAATCTAATTACGTTAGAAGCCTACAGGTCCCAAAATGTGTCCTTGGTCTCATGACAAACCCCTAATATCCCTTCTTTACATAGCGGACCTAGAACTCACACATTGGTCACTCGAGCTCTGTATATATCCGATAACAATTATATGGTATCGTGGAAGTGGTATTTCGAAAAGGTTCACGGACCTACCACTATGGGTTATCCAACACCTTGCCCCATGTTGGCAAGGGGTTATAACATGGGTCTATTATTCCTAACCACATGTTACTCGTGAAATCCTCCCTCGACCACATCGTATTCCACACTCAACATCACTAACACCAACCAATCACCTCAACCAATCTCACATATATTGATGGACAATATAGCTATGTAACATTTACATAAAGAAGCAAAGAATCATGCTCATTTAGACATAATTGAAGATAAAAGCATTCCATAAATTAAATAATCACCCACTCACCTTTTTAGTAAAAATAAATCTATCGATCAAAATCACTTCACCACTTAGCCTCACCGTGAGTCTTGATTTCTGACCTAGCCAATTAGGTAAATTTAGGTTGTTAATTAATCATAGGAAAAGTCCATCTAAATCTTAAAAGATCCTTATATAATTTATGGATTATGGGTTCATTAAGTACCACCGGTCGATGGTCCCCCTTTGGTGCCTAGTTATTTAATTATGCGAATTATTGGAGAATAATATGAATAATTATGTTCGAATCTGACTAAAATAAATCAAAAAAATCGCTGATATTTCAAATGCTTCAAAAAATCATGAATAATCCATGTGAGCAGATGAACTGAATTATAAGCATAATTTGGATAATTTAAAAACCCTTTTACTATTAAAAAATCCCTATTATGATTGGAAATAGGATTCCAAATCCAAATCAAATTCTTTGGTTCTTCTTCCCATCTTCCATCTACTAAGTCAAGGACTCGGGTGAAAGTTTGAGATTAAGCGAGTCTCAAAAGCCATTGAGACGGAGAGACCATCTACTTCTACATCCTCCAAGGCTCTAGCACCTCCGCCAGGTTGGCCACATGCAAGCCCCAACTCGAAACAAGTATCTGTGCATGTAGCCTCTCTCTCTCTCTCTCTCTCTCTCTCAATCTCCTTTGATTTTAATTTTAATTAGGGGTGAGACTATGAGAGTGGGAGGTTTTAGATTATTGTTATTGGGTTCTCGCTTGTCCTTGCTAAGCAAAACTGATTTTTTATTATGTTCTAGTTTTGATTATGTTGAGCTTTAAATTTTCCATGGAGTGGGTGAGTTTGTTGAAGAATACTTGTGACTTATTGTGGGCCAATTTGAAATTTAGTGCATGTAAATTTGCTATTTGCTCCCTTAGGTTACTACAACGAGAACTTTCCTTTACTTTCTTACTACTTCTAATGTGGATGATTGCATCGTTGGAAATTTGTTATTTTGAAGTGCTAGTTTTATTGAATAAGACTCAAGTTACTCAATCAGTCAACCCCCAGACAGTTTTATTGATTTAGTTGAATTATGGTGGTGTAATTATTGTTATGCTTTTGTGGATGTTTTGTTTTGTTTAAAGTATTATTCCTTGTTTTGCATAGATGATGGAATGAGTTGAGTTGTGGGCTAAATGAGAACATTGATCAGGTTTTGATTACAGTGCATACTTGAACTACTTTAATTTGAACCACATCTTTTTAGTCTTCTATATCTTAAGTATATATGCTAATTGGTTGATATTACACATACAATCATTTATAAAAGGAAAATTACTTGCACCACCCCTAATTTGAAACCTTATATGAGATATCACCCTAAATTTTCAAAAATATCTAGTACGTCCCCTATTTTGTGAATGAAATTACACTTAAATCCATTCCGTTAGATAAAGAACATTAAGTGATGACTACACGTTAAGTGATCATTTTAAGTTCTCAGAAGCTACCTTCTTGAGTCCTCGAATTTCAAATCATTGTCCAAGTCTCTTGAATATCTTGGAGGAGAGAAATTTTGGCCCTAAACCTTTGAAGTTCTTTGAGACTTGGATTGAGCATAAGGATTTTAATGAAATTGTAAAGAGGGGCTGGAATTTTCCTGTGAAAAATCATTTGAATCCTATGCTTATGTTTGTAGCAAAGTTGCGAAATGTCAAGGGGGAATTAAAAGGATGGAATAAATAGCAGTTTGGGGATGTTTTCAAGGCTGTTAAGGAGGCGGAGGTTTTATTACATGGTATCCAAGCTCAATTATCTACTAATCATGGAGATGACAACTTGGTAAATCAAGAAAAAGATGCAAAAAATAAATTATGGGAGGCTTTGAAGGTGGAGAAAGCTTTTTCAAAGAAAAGTCCAGAGTAAAGTGCATGCAATCGGGTGAAAGGAATAATAAATATTTCCATAAGGCAATGAGAGGAAGATAACATATAAACAATATTTTAGAGGTTGAGAGGAGAGATGGGATAGTAGTGGATGATCCTTGTCTGATAAAGGAGCTTGTAAAATTTTATCATTATCTTTTTGGTGCTGATCAAGTGGATGTGGGTTTTTTTGTCCTAATGATCTTCCTCTTTGGGGTACTCTCACATCTGAACAACAGGAGATGTTTGAAAATAAATGAAGAGATAATGAAAGTTGTCTTTGCAATGAAAAATTCTAAGGCCCCTCGTCCGGATGGCTTTGGTGCTAGTTTTTCTAAGCATTCTTGGGATATAGTAGGGGAGGATTTAACATTGGCTGTCAAGTGGTTCTAAAAAAATTCAATGATGCCCTCTTCCAGCAATGCCACTTTTATCAGCCTCATCCCTAAGACAAGTGCGATTGCCTCCTTTGCATGTTTTAGGCCTATTATCCCATTTATAGGATTATTACAAAAATAATCTCCAACAGACTGCAAGGTATGATTGGGGAACTTGTTAGTGAAAACCATTCAGCCTTCATTAAAAGAAGATCAATTGCAAATAATATTCTCATTTGTCATGATATTGTCAGAGGCATTGAACAAAAAAGAGCTCACCCTACAATAGTATTGAAAATTGATCTACACAGCTTATGACTCACTGAGTAGGCAATTCCTTTTGGAGATTATGAGAAGAATGGGATTTGCCCCAATGTCCATGAGTTGGATTAAGCTTGTGTCATTCCCCCTACTTTTTCTGTGATGATTAATGAGAGTCCAACATGATATTTCATGGGAGGAAGGAAAATTAGACATGGGGATCCTCTTTCACCTTATCTATTTACCATGGCAATGGAGGGATTCACTGGAGTTATGAAGAAGTTTGAAGTGAATGGGAATATCACTCTTCTTCCTAGATGCAATGTTGTTCAGTTGTCCCATCTTATTTTTGCAGATGATCTAATGATCTTTGTAAAGGTTGTAAGTGACTCAGTCACAGCTAGTTTGGGGCTCTAGATGAGTTTGCTTTCTTCTCTGGGTTGCATATCAATAGGGCTAAATCCTCTATTATTTTAGGGGCCCTTACTCAAAATAGTAGTATGCAACTCTTGGAATTAACGGGTTTTAAGGAAACCAAGTTACCAATAAGGTACCTTGGGGTCCCCCTTGTTGCAGGAAAGCTTACTCTTGGAGATTGCAACCCTATTCTGGACCTGATCTGGAAGAAGCTTGAAAGATGTAAATCTAGCTTTCTCTCTTATGCTAGAAGTTACAATAGATCTCATAAGTACTCCAAGGATGCTATATATATTGGTCAGGAATATTTTCCCTTCTAGGTAATCTTATAGCTAAGGTGGAATCCATATATTTCAAAATTTTTATGGTCTAGTCCATCTTTGGAGAAGAAGATACATTTTATCTCTTGGGATGCTATATGCAAACCAAAGGAGGAAGGGGGATTAGGATTAAAGCGTGTAAAGGAGATGAATGTTGCTGGTATTATGAAACAAATATGGTGGATTGCTTCTCATAAAAAGAGCATATGGGTGAAGTGGATTTATAAGAGGTATATGGAGAAGGATACTATTTGGTCTGTGAAGGCTATTAGTGATGCTTCTTGAGTATGGAGGAAGATTCTGAAGTATAGGGATAAAATGGAATATTTTATCATGCATATTGTTGGCAATGGAATATCCACTAAGCTATGGTTGGATAATTGGCATCCAAAGGGTATTCTCATTAAAATATTTGGAGACACGATAAGGTATGATGCTGGATTATCTCATCTTGCTACAGTTGATGAAATCTTAAAAGATGGAGCATGGCTTTGTACTCTGGCTACAACATTACAACTCATGGAAACTTGGGGAGGTCTTCAATCTATCCCTAGACCTCGCTATGCTGAATAGGACATAGTGGTGTGGAAAGGAGATGCAACGGGAGTCTTTACAACCAAATTAGCATGGGAGATTGCTAGAAGGAAAGAGAGGAAGATAATTTTGGAAGAAATCTGTTTGGTTTGAAGGCAACATTCCAAGGCATTCCTTCACAACGTGGAGTTGTTTAGTTGATGCTCTTCTAATAAAGGATCAACTCATCAAGAGAAGGATTAATGTTAATCCTCAATGTGTTTTTTGTTGGGCAGGTATGGAAACCATAAATCACGTATTCTTTGAATGCCACTTTACTTATGTTTTATGGGGAGATGTGGCTGCTCTTTGCAATCAAAGGGGGAGGAGCCCTGTAAGCATTCTTGATATTGCCACATGGATCAAACATGAATTTCATGATGTGGATCCTTTGAGAGCAATTGGGAAGTTAGCTTTCTGTGCCACAGTGCAACACTTATGACAAGAGAGAAACTTCAGTATTTTTAAATCTAAAAATAGGAGCAAGCCTCAAATTATTAAAGCAATTGTCTCATATGTCAAAGTTAAGTGCTTTAGGGTGAACTTTATTGCTAAATGTAATCCTAGAAATCAATTCCTCATGTCTAAGTGGGGCATTCATGTTAGTTGGAAGGTTGTGATCCCAAAAGCATGCTCTTGTTTTATGCCTCCAAGTAATATGGTAGCATTACATTGTGATGGATCCCTCTCATGAGTTCGAGCTTCTTATGGAGGATTAGTCTGGGATTGGAAAGGGACCCCTTTACTAGCTTATACTGGCCTTGGGGAGAAGACTAACATTTTATGGCTTGACCTCTTGGCTATCCTTAGAGGAATTTTTACTTGCATAGAAAACAACATGATGGAGATTTCTATTTGGTCAAATTCCAAATTGGTTGTAGATATGTTAAAGGGAGAAATTGAGGGTCATGGGAGACTAGAGCTATTAAAAGCATGATTCTTCACACTTCTAGTACTCTATCCAGAAAAGAATTCAAGCATGTATGGAGGGAGGTTAATAAGCCTGCGGATTACCTGGCATCTATGGCTATATCTCAGGTTGAGAATATTATTTAGCCCCATGATTTCCCTAAAGAGCTGAATAATTTAGTGATAGAGGATTTAGCTTTTAAGATTTTCTACAGATTGTAATATATCTTATTTTATCCTTGCCTTCTTCTTTGTAATGTAGGGCCTGTCCTGCTTTGTTTTCTAAGGGCTTCTTCTCCATTCTTTAGGTCAGTACAAAAATGGAGATAAAGGCTACCTTTTCTTGTACATTCTTTTTTCCTTTTCAATACATACAAATTACTTATCAATAAAAAAAAAAAGCGATGACGTAGTGTGGTTGGTATTTCATAAATGGCAAGTTTACCCTTGAGGAAGGGAAACTTAGCCCTTCTATGTAAAAACCCCCAAATCAACTGATCTTCCCCAATTTGATCGAAAGTTTAGGGTTTTATATTCCACAAGCTACAACCAAGGAAAGGAGAAATATTATGATTAATCTCTGCATCCAACTCCCATTACAGTCATAAGTATCTCCAAAGATGCTCTTTATGAATGAGCCACATTTGCAAGAAAAGACTCAAAATACGAGCTAAAAATCAGAGTTTGCCTTTTTTCCTTCATAAAAAAAAAAAAAAAAGGAAATCTGTTTCAATTTCCAACCATTTCACTTTCCTCTGCCATCATTAGTGCTGCTAAACCTTCTCCTTCTCTCTTTTCTTTACTTTATACTGTCCTGCTTTAGAGACTACTGACATGGTCTTTGAAGTGCAAGTTATATCTGATAATTTAAAACCCCAGTGAAGGTATTTGGAGACTTGTTTTCAAATCGGCTGATATGAGATAAAAGATTAAATAATTCAAAATTAACTCCGGCTTAATAGAGAGACGAAGCTTACGATGGGATTGGACAAACAGAGACTATAGCCTCGTCTGTCTTGATTTAGTTGAATACTGAATACGTAAGATCAATCACTCAAGAGATGGCATTGATTTCTAAGGTCTTTCTCCTTCCCTTCTTCTTAATTCGATTCCAAGAGTGCACCGAATTCAAAGGGAAGAAGAATAATAATTAAAATAATATTAATTAATAAAAAGAAAATAACTTTCTATATAGAATATAGATATTTCCATGGCTAAGGAAGAGCTGTGGAAACCGTCGCAGTTGCTTTAGCTTGCCTTTAGAGAAGAAACTTCAAACTTGAGACCTAGGAGACAAAAGGATTGTAAAGTAATAATTCAAAATTATTTTTAAAACCAATGGCAGAAAAATCCTTTATGTCCAATCACCGCACCACAAGGTCAAAACGATCTTTTCCATTTCTAAACTAATGGTGTTAGGCTTTAGGGGTACGTTAGATATTTTTGAAAATTTAGGGTGGTATCTCATATAGATTTCAAATTAGGGGTGGTATAAGATAATTTTCCTTTATAAAAATAATATCCGAATTTTTTGTTTGACTTTTTTCTTTTAGTAAACGAATATTTCTCGAATTCAAATCTGGATTTTATTTTGATTGCTTGTTTGACAGTACACATAAACTAACAGAACAAATTATTCTGAATATTTATTTTGTAGAGTAATTCTCATTTATGAATTAGCTAATAAAGGCTGACCCATGCAATGTAGTGGAAAAAGTTAATCAAGCCAAATGTACTACTTCGAACATCAATGAGATTGTTAAAAATTATAAAATCAAACCTGATTTTTGGACAAGATAATCTCCTATAGTATTGATACAAATGTGGTTCTGATACTATATGAGTGAACTAGTGGGCCGAAACCCGAAACACCCTTGTGGGAAAAAAAAAGTGAGATGAAATTGGTTTAATGATTTAGGATTTACTTGGGAAAAGGCTTAATTGTTATGGTTGTTGTTAGTTGGATGATTTAGGAAATGGCCTGAGTTTCAAGACATTTTTTGTTGATAGGTAGGGAGGGGAAGTAAATATTAGTCAGGAGATCCCCTAATAAACGTAGGTTTTTTGTCCACCATAGCTCACTACTGCACTAGGCAATTGTCGTTATATTTTATTAAATATGAACATGATACATAGTTATTAAATTCGGATTCGGGAATTATTCGGATTAATTCCTTTCATTAATTAAACGATTTAGTCAAAATATCGGTAAAAAAACAGAGATAATAAAATTCGAGTTTGGATTCAGATTCGGGAATTATTCGTTTAAAAAAAAAAAGTGGACAAAAAATTCGGATGTTATTTTTAATATATGCAATAATTGTTTCATATTATCTATCAGTTATCTTACGTATGCAACATAAAATGATATAAAAATTAAAATTTTAAATTTTAAAGATAAAAATATTATATATAGTCATCTTTTTTTTTTCTAAACTCATTTCCTATTACTCAAATAATTGAATCAGAGAATGAGAGACTGAGCACAAATTTAGCTAGACCCATGTCATCCACCATGTATGTTCACCTTAAAAACTAGAGAGAGAGTAACGACTGCAAGACTTAGTCAAACCAAAATGGGGTGAAAGATTTTATCATTATTATTTTTGTAGAAGTATGAGAGATTACGTTAGGAAAGATAAACTTTGTCGGTTTTTGTTAAAAAAAAAGAAGAAAAGTAACATTAGGATAATAAATGCATAATAATCACACTATTTTCTAAAGGATTTTTTTATATATAAAATTCAAAATTTTTTCAGAATTTTTTATTTGATTCAGATTCGGATCGAATTATTCATAAAATTCGGTAAAATTCTATTCAGCCGAATTATTCGCGTTTAATTTGGAGAATTTAATAGCTGCCCAGGTTTTTAGACTAAACAATTAACTTTTTTCATAATTTTTAAGATGGTTAAAAATATTTAATTTAATAATTATATCATGAAAGGTTCTATTTTAAATCTTATGCGGGTCGATTATCTGAGTATTTTGTCTAAGAGAGGTCTTATATTTCAAAATCTTAAGCCAGCTTTCAAATATGAAACTCTCAAGAAAATCTTAAGCCAGCTTTCAAATATGAAACTCTCAAGAAATTCGGATTTATTAATTTGGACTAGATCTAACCCCGCTCAGTTTGAACCTCTACCGTTGTTAGCGGTCCCAGTAGGTTCTTTAGCGTCCACGTTTGGGGTTTGGAAGGAACGACCAAGGATGTCCCTGCGGTTTTTGAAAAGACAAAGTGGCTTCGTATTTGGTACATGAACAAGTTTCCCAACGGCCGGATAACGAGGACAAATTGGTAAATGTCACATTGTATCGCTTTTCACTGGCTAGAAGACCCTTGAAACCCTGCGCATTGGCTTCATTCCCACTATGAGTCGTCAATCGTCATTTCTGAATCGACCTAGAAATCACTGAGGAAAGAAGCTATTCTCTCTCGCTCTCTTCTCTTCTCGCTCACCATGCCGCTCCGGTATCTTCCCATTCTCTATTTCACTATCTCTCACTCTCTATATATCTCCCGCCCAACGCAAGGTCTGCATAAGGGAAGAGGCAAGTCGTCTTCCATAGAGCTCCTCAATCGCTGCGTCTTGAAGAACCTTCTCGAACGGCCCCAAACTAACGCCTGAAGCCTCTCAATTTTCAAACCCATCAAGGATCGCCTGAAGCTTCTCATCTCTTCCCTTCGACGGTGGTTTCTTCTAATCTTCAAACTCAAGGTCATCTCTGATGCAGCCTCGTCAAAGGCCAGGTTTGTGAGTTATTGAATTTCTCAAATTAACCTAGTTCTCTAGCCTCTGAAGATTTGCCTGCTACAAGATTCCAATCGCTGCTGTCACGGTATGAGTTATCCTTCTCTGAACTCAAATATCTAAAATATGCGAAGCCCTAAAATATGGGGATTTCGGGGTAGGCTTACGATTTAGGGCTTGTCTAGGGTTTTTATCTGAAGCTCTGTCTCCTTTCTCTAATCTACATTTGATTTAGGGCTTGTCTGATTTGTGGTCTTGATTTCTGTTCTCGCCCTTGAACTGCAAGCTTTTCACCCTTGAATTCCATTTTTCTAAATGCATGCAAGGCTGTTAAGGAGAAAATTATTTTCATGATTTTACCACCTTTACTGAATGAAGTTCTTGAAACAGAAGGGGGTGAGTGGTTCCCTGCAGAAGAAAATTGGGTGGGGGTACATTTTACTCTTGACTTTTGCAGGAAATTTATATATGTTGATCTTCAAAGTGTTACAGAGAACATCCAGACGATGTTGTGATTTATTTTATAGTGATAACTGAACATACCTATAGCTTTGACAAAGGGAAGAGTAGTATATGAATTAGAACCCCCTCTAGCCTCTTGGCTTTCTAGCATCCCCTAGAGCCCTCTTCCCTGCAGGTATGGTTAAGCAACACAAATAACCACCAGGTTGACAGCCAATGTTATAGGAAGCATGGGCTTTAGGCATCATCATAACCTTATGGAAGCAACAGAACTTAGAGTGTCAATGTTCATGAGGAATATTTTTTTTTTGGGTTAATGTTCATGAGGATTTTCAAACCTCAGTTATCCTCAAAATCTGCAAGTTAGTTGCAGAGGTACTTTTAAGAATCTTGAACCTAGGGTGAGGGATTTGCCCCTGGTTTTTGTCGTTCATCCTCTTTAATATTTTTATTAATTATGATTCTAGAAATTTGCTGGTACTTTTTTTTGATACCTCTGTCACTTTTTTATTGTTTCTGTTTCTACATTTGTTTTCTGTTTGCATGTGCTCACTGCTGGCCCATGTTTTTTTTTTCTATGGATTTGGTGGCTTTTTAAAAAGGAAAAAAGGTACTTTCTGTGGAAATAATTTCTGGTTATGTCATTGGTGATTTGGAAGGATTGGTCTTCAAATTGCATGATTTGCACATCTTTCCTATGGTCCTTGGTGAGGTGTAAAGGCCATATATGCCTTCATGAAGGTGCAAAGGAGGTCAAGTTTAGGGAGGAGTTTGAGGAGGCAGTGCTTGAGAGACACTCAGCACCAGGGGGGTTGCATATGATAGTGATAATTACGCCTGCTGATGTGGAGACAGAAGCAGATGCGAGAGAGACACTGCATGCTAAGGCAGCCAACAAAGTTGCACATTGGCAGGAGTAGGATAAAGGCAGGGAGTTCAAGGAGCTGGTTCTTCAAGCATACTGTGACATGGCCATCTCTGTGATACAATCAGAGGAATGGTTCCATTACGGCAACAATCTTCTAGTGGTTCTAAGTCTCCTCGGAAATCTATGTGGTATTGACATTGGTGTACTGTTAAATGGTCATTCTTCTTCTTCATTCTTAATACATATTTCAATTTCTTTTATTGAATGCATGCTGGTAGTGCTAAATTATGTGTAAATAAAGTAATATAAGGAACAGGACATGGTAGGCTATGACATACACTAGCAACCTCCTAAAATCATGCTGTGACATACACTAGAAACCTCCTAAAATCATGCTTAAATAGTGTTGCTAAAATTGATGTCACTATACATGGTCAGTTGAATCAAATGTTTGACCGCTTAAATGGTCAATTTAATTTTTTGACTGAAATGTACCATACCTCCACTGAAATTTTGGTAATTTTACAGTACATTTCGGTTTCGACTAGGGTAATCACTAACCTTGATGTCACTATACATGGTCAGTTGAATCTAACTGGATAGGCACCTCACCTAATCATTGTTATAAGGGTGAAAACTATTTCAGATGGACTTAAAAAAAGATTTTTTGTTTGAAAGTGGTTGTTAGTTTTAAACTTTTAAATTTAGTATGTTCCTGGAATGTACATTAATTTCTTTTTTCCCGTCATGATCTTGTTGGTCTGCAAGATTTAAGAAATTAGGTCCATTGTGGACGTAAATTTATAGCTTGTGCTTCTTGTATAACATGTCCACGGTTCCAAAGCTGCCATGGACCATATGCTTACAGTATTGAAGGATCACATATAGGTGCATCTTCTTATATATAATTTTGTGTTGATATAATGCAGGACATGCAATTTTCTCACAATTTTGATTATATCTCCTTGCAATGATCATTATGGTTGAATTGGTAGGGACCAAGGGAATTTTATGATGGACCTCTTATCAAATGCATCAATTCACATGTTTCAGTTGAAAAGTTGATGCCCTGGAGAACAATTAAATGTGGCTTCATATTTAAACGAAGTTGCTTTGTTGCTGTTAAAGAATAGACCCTATATACTATGGGGGTACAATTTTATGTCTACCACAATATGGGGGACTGTAAGAGTATTGATTCTGCTACTCTCTTAACAGTCTCTCCCTCTTCTTTTTCTTTCTCTTTCATCTCCTCTCTTCTACTGCAGTTACTGGTTACAGATCCTGGTTTGCCACAGTTGCTCTAGCAACCATGGCTGCAGGGTAGGAAACTCAGTTTTGAATTTTAACTTAGTAACATCAGGGTACACTGATGCTTTTCTATTAGGGGTGAGGATCAGTAACTTCAGCTCCATCAAGTCCTTTTGATATGGTGTCTTTTCATTTTTATCCTTATTAATCCCAGTTTGAGATGGTCTAAAATGGGTAAAGACTAAAAGCCTCAGACTGACCTGTAGAAACTACGCAGTTCCGTTGGGTTTTAAGTTGTCATTGAGCTTTTTTTGGTGGATGCAACTTTGAAAAGCAACGATGATTCAACCTTATGCCAATCCAATGTTGAAATCTTCACACCCATTAAAGAGAAACAGGAAAGTTAGAAATGTTGGGACACATTTGCCACCATAGGCATATATATAGCTAAAATAACGATTTAAAGGTAGTCACTGGTACTGTTGGGGATTTGAAGGATATGTTCCATTATTTATGAACTAAGATATTTTCTACGTTTCTTGGATTCCGTTGTGTTTGGTTTCTGATAGTTGTTGCCTACAAGATAACTGGTAACTTTTGACATTTTAATGCTTCAAGTGACACTTATCTGGACCTCCATTTTAATTTCTTTTCTTTTTTTCCCTTTTTTTTTTGGGTGGGATATGGTTGTTGGTTAGTTCTTCACCTCGTTCAGCCTTTGATAAGCCCAGAAGACAGTTTATTGATGTTCTTAAAATCCACTAGATGGGTGAATATTCTCATGTTCTTGTTTATCGATGAACATGCACTCTTGGCTCAATATTTTTTCGTATTTTTGTTATATATTGTTGATGTAATATATGTAAGCATTTCTCGGGTTTTCCTTATTTTTGGAGGCCTGCCTTGAGATTATGAGGAGTTCCTCGTAATGTAGTAATTCAAATGTGTTTCATTACAGTTTTTATTAAGTTTTTCTGTCCATTTATTTGGGATCATGTGCTAACTGAACTCAACTGAGCTTATCTCTTCTACATGGGGTTGGCGAAAAATTCACCATTCAACCTTGGTTAGGTTAATATTCTGGTTACTCATTATCATTTGTCTTTATCACCACTTCAATCCAAGACATTTTGGGTGCCTACTAACTCCTCCAACTTGTACCATGCCACCTCTTGCTGTTGCACTCATTGGTCTTATTTGCACATGGCTGAACCATCTCACTTTCCCTTTTTCATCACTTATAATGATTAAATTTCCTTGACTTCATTTATTTCTGATTCTATCACATCCTTAGACTCGGCACTAATCAATCTCAGTATTCTCATGTTAACAATGCGTATTATATATTTACACTAAATTTTTTGGAATTTGGATATATTATGTTTTCATTTTCTTATTGCTAATTCTGTGTTGTGTGTGCATGTGTGTGTATTATTTCTTGCCCCCTCTTCAAATCAGGTTGGGATGCCTGTGAAGTTGAGGGACTTTGTCTTAACCAGCCATAGTGGTGAAGAGGTAAAGCATAATAGTATTACATTAGATATTCCCGATGTCCTTTTATTATCGCTCATACTTGGTCCCTCATAAAATATAATTTGTATAATGATGCAGTTAAATCTTCTTTACATGAATGAAACGAGTGAATATAATTTTTTGGTTGATCTCAATAGATGTGACCTAATTTCATTAATGATCATTGCCTGATGCAAACTCATGGAAATGAAAACCTTTGTAATAGTGACAATGTTGATCTTGAAGTTTCATGTATGTCTTTAGTGATGTTATTTTTCCTTCTTGTTCTTATTATTATCTCGTTTGTTATCATTTTGTCCTTGAAATTTATCACAATAGCGGAGCCTATTGCATTGGTTGCTCTTTTTTAATTTTTTTTACTTGCGTTTATAAGAAAACTGAATATAAGTTTTTCATTTGCTAAAGAAAGGTAGTTCCAGCCTTTCCTTTTCCTTAAAGTTATTCACCTGGTGAAGAAAATAAAGAGGATATTTGAGAAATTTTTATTTTAATTTGTTTCATGAACCGGTCATTTTTTATTTTGGATGTAGCTTTCATGGTTTCATTATGATTATTACACATGCTTCCTATTCCCATGAAACTGATTTTCCATATTTATTCTTTCTCAGGTGATAGAATGTGAAGTTTTAATGGATAATCATACTGTGGATATGTTTCATGCCCCAAAAAAA
>JAJSZK010000349.1:0-12673 GCA_022985045.1 Macadamia tetraphylla | reverse complement strand
AGAAGGCTCTAATGCGTAAGTCAAGTTTGGGGGATAAAAATAAAGGGAGAGTAGGAAGAACTCGAGAGTTTTGAGTGTCATACCATAAAAGAAGTTTAAATCTTCTTCATATCGTGGTCTATCTCTTCCCATTGGCTGGGGTTGCTACCCTTTTCGTTTTGGGATTTGGAGTGTTTGATCGAGCGATCACCATTCTAGCGAGGAGATCTCATATGATAAGTACACTCAATAACTTAAAAGAGCTACTTTTTAAAAAAAATACTATCGAACGAAAATACGGCAAATTTATGAAAAGTAATTCCAATAACTTAAGAAGGTCTAGCAATAATACTTATAAGAACGCAAGATTTGTGTCCAACCAACCAACCAACTTGCACATCGCGGCAGCAATTTTCCTTTCCATATGTATATATGCCCTTTACCACTTGTTGATAGTAATTTTAGGTTTCCCCCAAACCCTTTCCCCCAAACCCCCTTATTTACTTTCACCATTTTTCCAAACCGATTATAGGTCTCCGTGGTATATGATTATACCACTCATATGGCTCTAGAGCTTGTCTCGATTTGGGGGACCCCCACTAGTTTTCATGCAATCATTATTTGATTTATACCTCTTAGTCTTATCGCATATCTCATGTAACATCGTTATCTCGCTACACCCAGAGATAAACCCACAAACATCATCATCATGGGTAGCGAGATGAGGATGTTATGAGGATGTGCAAAAGACAAGGAGGAAAGTAACAATGTATGAATAAAATTTAAAAAAGAAAAATATGTTCTTGTGCATTTTAATTATGGAAAAATTAATAAGCATTTCCCCGTGATCCCTTTTTTGTATTAGGTGACGATGATTTTGGATTTATAGGCTCCATTATGTTTCATTCAAACCATTCTATAGATTATAAGCTATCAAGAAAAAAATTACAATTAGAAAAGTTCAACCATATAATGAGTTTCGCATCATTTGCTTTACTCCAAAGAGTAAAATTTCCAGGAAACTCTAATATTTGTGAATTTTGGGAAAACTAACCTCATATTGACCAAGGGGGTGTAGGTTTTGGTCCCCACGACTAAGAGTCACAAAACAAAAAAAATACGAAACTTAAATTTAAATGTGTAGAAATTGTATTGGTAATCGGGGGAGACATAATGTTAGGATTTTTGCAAGAAAGATGTCCGAGATGAAAGCATCCCTTATTTTTTAAAATGCTCATCTTCGAGTGTTCACTAATGTTGATGAAGTTTCCCCCTTAGTTAGATCCCAAACCACCCAAGAAACCCCCGAGGGTGACCCCGGGAAGAAGGCTCCATGCCTAAGTCTCATTTTGATAAAAATTTAAGGGTGAGTAGGAAGAGTCGAGTGCTCGAAAAATGTTAAATCCCCATTACGAGCCACAACACAATAGAAGCCGATATATAAAGTCAAATTTAAATGCATTGAAATTTATGAGAAATTTCTGAGACATACCTGGGGATTTTCACCAAGAGATGTGGAGGGTTGAAACCGCTTCGACTAATTTTCAAAGTGCAAGTCTTGAGTGTTCGGGTTTAAAGTTGATGAAGTTTCCCCCCCTTTGAACCCGAAACCATAGATATGAAATGCCCGTAGGGTGACCCCGGAAGAAGGCTCCATGCCTAAGCGATTCTCGACAAAAAAAAAGGGTGAGTAGGGAAAATCGGTGTTTTGAGTGTTATGATCCCCGATGACTACGAGCCACAAAACAATAGAAGCCGATACATAATATTAAAATGCATTCAAATTGTATGAGTAATTAGTAAGAGGCATACTTGCGGGGTTTTTAACAAAAATGAAGTCTAGATAATGTCGCTCGCTAATTTTTAAAGTCGCTTTGAGTGTTTCGATAATGTTGATGAATTTTCACCGCTAAAACCCTACAAACCATAAATAAGAAACTAGCATGGAGGGTGCCCCGAAGAAGGCTCCAGCCAAGATTCCCACAACAATAAAAGGGTAGGGAAAAACTTAGAGTGTTTTACATGTTATGATCCCCACGACTATGAGATACAAAATAATAAAAAAAAACTTAAAAATTTTAACGTTGAATTTGTATGAGAAATTAGCAAGAGACAAACCCATTGGTTTTTCAAGAAAATAGATGTGGAGGATGGAAAGGGGATTCACTAATTTCTAATGTGCTCATCTTCAGGTTCGCTAATTTTGATGAATTTTCCGCTCAGTTAGAACTTGCAAACCACAAAATGAACGGCCCGAGGGTGACCCGAAGAAGGCCCTGAAGTCAAAATTCTAACAAAATAGATGGGTGAATAGGCAACTTAGAGTGTTCAATGTTTTGATTTTATGACTATGAGCCGCCAAAAATAGTAGTAAAATATATAAACTCAAAATTAAACATGTTAAAATTGTATGAGCAATTAGTAAGAGACATACTAATTAGGTTTTCAAAAAAGATGTGGAGGTCAAAAGATCGTCGATTATTTTCTAAAGTGCTTGTTTTTGAGAATTCAGCTAATTTTAAGTAGTTTCCCTTAGAACTTGCAAACCCAATAAAAAATGCCGAGGGTGCCCCCGTGAAGAAGGCTTATGCCCAAGTCCAGATTGGAAAAAAATAGAAAGGTTAGTGGGCAGGAGTGTTCGAGTGTTATGATTCTTGATGACTATGACCCACAAAATAATAGTAGCCGATATATAAACTCAAATTAAAATACCTTAACATTGTATGCGCAATTAGTAAGAGACATTCCGGGTTTTCAAAACAGATGTGGATAAATCTTCACCAATTTCAAAGTGCTCATCTTTGAGTGTTTAGCAAATTTTGATGAATTTTCCCGCTCAATTAGAACCCCAAAAACCACAACAAACGCGGAGAGTGACCCGGAAGAAGGCCCGGCCTAAGTTAGTATTCGACAAAAAAAAAGGCAGTAGGCAAAGCTCGAGTGTTCAGGGCGATTCTTGATGACTATGAGCCACAAAAAAGAAGTATACATTAATTAAAATTTAAATGCCCCCATATTGTATTAGTAATTAGTAAGACATATACCAATTGGTTTTATCTAAAACCGATGTGGAGGGTTAAAAGCTATTCGCTAATTTCCAAAGTTCTCAACTTCAAGTATTCAAATGTTGATGAATTTTCCCGCTTAGAACCCAGAAACCACTAATAAGAAATCGCCCAGGGTGGCCCTAAAAAAGGTCGATGCTAAGCGATTCCAAAAATGGAAGTTATCAAATTAAATTTCATGTTTATAAAAAGTTAATTTTTTATAGGGGTTGGGGGTTTCTCATTGGTTTTGTTCCTTCCAAGTATTGGTGGGTTTTGTTGAGGGAACCATTTGAGCGGGGTGGCGACTCAAATGCAAGCCCAAAATTTGAAAATGAATTATATGAAAAGTCTCAATTCTTAGAAGTCTCAAATTTTGTCTTCTAAGTTTTTGGGATCCTTAATATTTGGCTTGTAGGATTTTACCGTTATTCTTGATATAAATAAAGGAGCGTTTAGAAAATTTTAAAATTTTTAAAAGGGCATCAAATAAGTAAGTAAAAGACGGAAGTTAGCAAAATATTATAACTGGGAAATAGGGCTTAACGAATAAATATTTCACCCTAAACAGTAATAAAAATATATACACTTGAAGTCCAAATGTTGTAACCCCCCCAAAAAGCAAATGCCCCTATGTTATACCCTTTTGAAAAGAAGGCGTACTCTATGGACCCTTTATCCCGGGGAGAGGGAATTTAGCTAGTTCATAGGCTAAGGAAGGAGCAAAAAAATACCCAAAATGAGTGGAACCAATCCAATAATGGTGGATTCTAGAACCCAAAGGTTTGGACAACTAGTGGTGTAAAATGCACAAACTGGGGATACCCTACGCAACCCAAAAATCGGGAAGAAAGGAAAATTGGTTTTTTTTTAATATCGTAAACCCCTGGGGCCCCCACTTTCCCAAATGTAGGGGCGCCAACCAAATCTAAATGAATAGCTAATATTTTTTGGGGTTTATTAAAGGAATTATATTTTATGCAATTTATGTTTTAAAAGTTGTTTTAGAATTAAATTTTTGAACATTTTGTAGTTGAGGAAAAGCCATAGACCCTTGGAACCTTAAAAGCCCAAAATGCCTTTGTTTCCATTATTCTCTTATACTATGGTAGAATAAAGAAGGAAAAGGAGAAGGAGAGGGGTTGTTGAATGGACGTTTTCTGCCCCAAAGCTACTTGCACCCTTTTTCTTTCAACGGGTTTTTGGGCCCGCCTTTTCAGACATATTGGTTCTGCCAAACCGGTCTAACACCCTTAGGGCTGAACCTTAAAAGCCCAAAATGCCTTTTGTTCTTCCATTATTCTACTGACACGGGGGAATAGTAAGAAGATGAAGAAGGGGAGGGGGCTGTTGAATATGCATTACAAAGCAACCCCCTTGCTACCGCCGGCTGGGGTTTTTTGCAAGCAAGGGCTAAATGATGAAGCCCCTTTTTGTGCATTAGGTCCATCGAAGTTTGGAAGTAAATTATTGTACAAGAAGGTGGGTTCTGCCCATCTTTGGAATTAGCTACATTCCCCCTACTAATCATGAGAGGATAGTAATTTAAAAATGGAGCTTAGAAAAGGGCCGCCCGTAAGTTCAGATGTTGCTAGACTGAAATTCCCAAACTAAAGCTAATTCAAGCTTGGAAGATTGCTACCGACTACATAGAGTTGATGCGCAACCTAGGTTGGGCTTTAAAACCCTTTTCTTCTGATAAAACCCAATAAGGTAATATTCCCATTCATATCCCGATGAGTTTCTTTAAAGTGGGAATAAAAACCGTTAGGGTTTCAAGATGCAACCACCCAAAATTTGGGAATTTGGACCACATGCAAAGAATTAGGTTAATTAAAGTAGAAAGAAACATACTGTTAAAATTTTAAAAATTTACTAAAACTTAGTCCTCTATAATTATTTTGTACTAAGTGGAAGAATTCCTAAATTTAGTAGGATTTTAAAGGGTTTTTAAAAGCATTTACCCATCCCCAGAAAATTTTGGAGGAATTCTAGCATGCATGGTATAAATTAGTAATCGGGTTAGGATTAGTAAATTTAGTTAATTAGTTTTGTTTATGCATGCCATGAGTTCTTACCTAATTTTGTTTAAGAACTATGTAAGAATGCTCCCAATAAACGATATTTTTTACACTCCCCACTTGAGCTGAATTGAGCGGTGGGCTCATCCATATTTTTTATAATGGTCCATCCAATTAAATCAGATGGGTGGCGGAAATTTTGATTATAGAATTATAAGGTTTAAGTATACAAATTAGAAGAAATTTGAAAGTTTTTAAAGTGAATTTTAACTCATAAAATTTGGGGTTTGAGCTATAAAATGCCCCTAGGGACAAGGAGATCCCTGAAGTGTCATTTGGCAAATTTTTCAAAGTCTCACCCAAAAAGTTTTTAATGTCATTGAAATTTCCCCTAAAAAACCCCCAAAACCACGAAAAAATGGCCCTTGCTCAAGTCAAGATTCGATAAAAGGGAAAGGGAAAAGTAGGTAGACCCCAGTGTTCGAGTGTCATCCCCAAAATAAGTTTAAATCTTCTTTATATCATGGTCCGGTTCTTCCCATGCCGGCTGGTTGCTATCCTTGCTTAAGGTTTTGTATTTTTTGATCGGGATCACCATTCTAGATGAGGGGGATCTCATATATGGTAAGTACACTCAAAACTTAAAAGAGCTACAAATTATATGAAAAATACTCTCAAGAACTTAAAATACATGCAAATTATATGAAAAGTAATCCTAGTAACTTGAAGGTCTAGTTTAAAACTTATAAGAACGTCCAAGATTTGTGTCCAACCCCATACCAACCAACCTACACATCGCCGGAAGCTAATTTTCCTTTCCATATGTATATATGTCCTTACCACTTCTTGATAGTAATTTTAAGTTTGCCCTACCTCTTTGAAATCCTCTATTTACATTCGGTCATTTTACTAAACTAAGGCTTATATAGGTCCCCGGTATATGACCTTACCCCCTCAATTCCCTCTCACGAGCTTATCTCAGTCGGGCCCCCATTTAATTTCTCATGTAATCATTCTAATTTACCCCTTTTTTAAAAGATATCCAATAACATCGCCATCTGGGTGGGTAGATGAGGATGTTATGAGGGTGCAAAAATAAGGAGGATAAGTAAGAATTTATGAATAAAGTTTAAAAAAATTTTTGTGCATTTAAATTGTGGAAAATTAATAAGTTTCTGTGATGCCCTTTAGTATTAGGTGACGATTGGCTCGGAATTAGGGCTCCATTATGTTTTCTTAAAACCCTTTTCTTTAGATTGTAAGTTATCAATAAGAAAATTGCAATTACGAGAAAAGTTCAACCATATAATGAGTTTTGGCATCATTTCGCTACTTTCACCCAAAGAGTAAAATTTCAGAAACTTCAATATTTGTGAATTTTGGAAAAACTAACCTCATATTGACCAATTGCATGTAGGTATATGATCCTTAATGACCAAGAGACACAAAACATAAGAAGCCAAAAATAAACTTAATTTAAATATGTAGAAATTGTATTGGCAATCGTAAGAGACATATCTATTGGGATTTCGCAAGATATATGTGGAGAGTAAAATGTCGTCGACTAATTTTTAAAGTGCTCATCTTTGAGTGTTCCAAGTTGAGGAAGTTTCCCCGGGTAGAACCCCAAACCACCGATAAGAAATCGCCCAGGGTGACCCCGGAAGAAGGCCCCGGGGTTTAAATCGATTTCGATAAAAATTTAAGGGTGAGTAGGCGAGCCTGAGTGTTTTAATGTTATGATCCCCATGACGAGCCACAAAACAAAAAAGTCGATATATAAACTTGAATTTAAATGCATTGAAATTGTATGAGCAAATGGTAAGAGACTTACCGATGGGATTTTTAGAGGCGTGGGGGGGGGCTGAAAGAGTCATTCAACTAATTTTCAAAGTGCAAGTCTTGAGTGTTCAGATGTTGATGAAGTTTCCCACCCATTTAGAACCTAAAAAACCATAGATAAAAAAGCCCCAGGGTGCCCCCGAAGAAGGCTCACGGTCAAGATTCTAAAAAAATAGGGTGAGTTGGCAAAATTGAGTGTTCGAGTGTTAAAATCAACAACTATGAGCCACAAAAAAAAGAGTATATATATAAACTCAAATTAAAATACATTTAAATTGTATGAGCAATTAGTAAAAGACATACCTATTGGGTTTCACCCAAAAATGAGTGGGTTGAAAAACTGTCCAATTTTTAAAGTGTTTTCTTTGAGTGTTTTGCTAATTCTAATGAAGTTTCCCGCCATTAGAACCGAAACCAGAAAGAAACTACCCCGGAGGGTGCCCTTGGGAAGAACTATGCCTAAGTTAGTATTCTAAAAAAATAAAAGGGGTGAGTAGGTAGAGCTCGAGTGTTCGAGTGTTATGATCCCCACAACTATAAGCCACAAAAAAAAAGAGTATTTATATATAAACTCAAATTAAAATACGCTGAAATTTTATGGGAAATTAGTAAGATACAAACTTTTTGGGGTTTTTAAAACCAAATAGAGGGTCGATAAATCGCTCAATAATTTCCAAAGTGCTCATCTTCAGTGTTTGGATAATTTGATGAAGTTTCTTCCCCGCTAAAACCCCGCCAACCATAGATAAGAAACCGCCCGGGGTGCCCGTGGGAAAAAGGGTTTCATGCCAAAGTCAGATTCAAAAAATTGAAGGGGGGTAGGAAAACTAGGCTCGGTTTACGATCCTGACGACTATCCCTTAAAAAAAGAGAAACCGATGCATAAACTTAAAATTTAAATGCACTAAAATCGAGAGCAATTGGGAAAAACATAAATTGGTTTTCAAAAAACCGATGTGGAGAAATGATAGCATCGCTTTAATTTAAATAGTGCTTATCTTTGAGTATTCATAATTTTGATGAAGTTTCCCACTTAGTTAGAACCAAAAACACAGATAAAAAACCCAGCCGAGGGTGACTGGATGAAGGAAATGCATAAGTCAAGATTCCGAAAAAAAAAAAGAGGGGGAAAGCTCATATGTTCGAGTGTTACCATCCCCTTTTACTATGAGCCACAAAACAATAGAAGCAAAACATAAACTTAAAATTTAAAGGAAATCAAATTGTATAAGCAATTAATAAGAGACATCCCAATTTGGGGTTTTCACCAAAACTAATGTGAAGGGCTGAAAGCGCTGCAATTTTCCCAAAGTGCTCATTTTCGAGTGTTCCAATATTGATGAAGTTTCCCACCGCAGAACCCAAACCAAAAGAAACGCCCAGAGGGTGACCCTAGATTGAAGGCCCCAGGCCAAGTCAAGTTTTGACAAAAGGGAAGGGTTTTAGACAAATTTTGAGTGTTCGAGTGTCTTACCCTAAAAATCAGTTTAAGTTTTTTTTATATAGTGGTCGGTTTTCTTTGTTGGCTATTTCCCTTTCCCTGCATGTGGACCGTGAGCTTTGATTAAGGGATCACCTTTTGGGTGGGTGGTAGAACTCATAAATGACGAACACTCAATAATTTGAAAGAGCTGTAATTATATAAAAAGTACTCACAATTACTTAGAAGTCGAATTATATGACAAGTAATCTAAGTAACTTTGGAAGGCCTAGCTATAATACTTATAAGAACTTTGGATTTCACGGTTTATATCTTGGTATTAAATAGTTGAGTCGAGATGATTAGAGCAAACATGTTCTTCAAATTACCTATCGGAGGCATCAATATGAGAAATAAAAAAAGTTCAAGTAAGTACAAATAGAATATTATAACATAGGAATTGGGCTCCTAGCACAATAGAACAAATATTCTCACCCTTGTAGAGCAAAGTACATATATACATTTGAAGTCTACCAATGATGTAGTAACACCCAAAACGAAGCAACTAAGCCTAGTGTTATAGCCTTGTTGGCATAAGAATGCATGCTACCGCCATGGACCCCTTTTACGAGTAGGAGAGAGAATTTGGCTAATTCAGGGGCTAAGGAAGGAGCATAAAAATAGCCAAAAATAAGAGGAACCAGTCCTATAATGGTGGATTTAAAAACCCCAAAAGGGTTTAAAACACCAGGTAATGCGGAAAATTGGTTTTTTTTGTTGGGGCCCATCCCACCCACGGGCATGGGACTTCCCCAACATGTAGATGTCATCATGTGACCAAATCTAAATTAATAAGTCAATATTTTAGGGGGTTTATTAATGGAATTAAATTTATATAATTTATGTTTTAAAAGTAGTCTTTAGTTTGACTTTAGCCAAATCAGCCACAAGGACCCTTGGGGCTGAACCTTAAAAGTCTAAAATCCCTTTGTCATTCCATTATTCGCTATATACCTGGAACTGTAAGAAGGAGAAGGAGAGAGGGGGGTTTTGCATGGACGAATGCTGCCCTTTACTGCCCCTTTATCTCCATCCGGTTGTTGACCCATCCTTAAGTTGCCAAACGGCCCTAACCCTTAGGGCTGAATTTTAAAAGTGAAAAATCCTTTGTTGTTCCATTTTTCCGGATACTACCGTGGAACCGTAAAAAGATGAAGAAGAAGGAGAGGGGCGGTTGAACATGCATTACAACCCTTTTTGCTACCGCTTTTGGGGTTGTTGATCGCAATGCCTTGATTGCTCGCCGCGGTTGTTCGAAGCATGGGCTAAATGATGAAACCTTTCCCCCGGATAAGGCTACACGATACAACAAAAGGAAATTATTGTACAAGAAGGTGGTTGCTACCCATCTTTGGAATTAGCTGCATTCCTACTACAAATCATGACTAAGGATAGTAATTAATGCTCATAGAACGGAAAGCGCTGTCCGTGTTCGTTGCAGGACAGAAATTGCTACAAAACCCAAAACTGATTCAAGCTTTGGGAAAATTGCTACTACGTGTACATAGAGTTGATGTTGCACAAGCCAGGTTGGGCTGCTAAAACCTTCTTTTCAGTACACATACTCAATAAGATAAAATTCCGCCACCCTATTTGTCAGACAAAGCTTTTATTCAAGAGGGAAAGAAAACCTTATTTCAAGCATGCACCACCAAAATTTGGGAATCTAGGACTACATGCATAAGAATTAGGTTAATTAAAGTAGAAAGAAGCATACTGGTTAGTAATTCAGAAAATTTTGGGGCTAAAATTATTTTGTACTAAGGGAAGAATTCCTAAATTTAGTAGGAGTTTAAGGTTTTCATTTAGCATTTCCCCTCTCTCGACTTCCCCAAATTGGGGGGAAATTTTTGGCATGGTAAAAAAATTAATTGAAGTTGGGATTAGTAAATTTAGTTAATTAGTTTTGGGTTTTACGTATTAAATTCTTTCTTAATTTTGTTTATGAAATCATGTAAGAATGCTCCCAACTAGACATTGATATTTTTACCCCCACTTGAGCTGAATTGGAGCGAGTGTGGTTTCCCTACTTTTTTTAATTTCCCGCTCCCAAATTTAAAACAATATGGGTGGTGGGAAATTTCTAATTCAGAATTATAAGGCTTTAGTATACAAATTAGGAAGAAATTTGAAAGCGGGTTTGGGCAAAATTTTAACTCATGAAATTGGTGATTTTGGGAGTCAGAAAAAAACCATTGGGACAAGGAGATACCGAAGTGTCCTTTGGCTAATTTTCAACATTCTTGTCTATGAGTGTTCGCAATGTTGCTGAAATTTCTTACTCAATAGAACCCGCAAACAAGATGAAAAATCCCCGAGGGTGACCATGGGAAGAAGGCTCTGCGTAAGTCAAGATCGAAAAATGGAAAGGGGAGTAGGAAGAACTCTAAGTGTTTTGAGGTCAACCCAAAATAAGTTTAAATCTTCTTCATATCGGGTCTCTTCCCATTGGCTTGCTATCCTTTCGACCCGACTGGAGTGTTTGATCGAGCGATCACCATTCTTGCCGAGGTGGCGATCTCATATATGATAAGTACACTCAATAACTTAAAAGAGCTACAAATTATATGAAAATACTCGGTAAGTAAAAGTAAATTATATGAAAAGTAATTCCAATAACTTAAGAAGGTCTAGCAAAATACTCATAAGAACGCTGTAAGATTTGTGTCCAACCCTACCAACCAATTGCACATCATCCGTAGCAAATTTTTCCCTCCCATATGTATATATATGTCCTTACCATTTTTGATAGTAATTTTAGGTCTTCCTTCCTTTCCAAACCCCCCTATTTACATTCCCCTTTTTTCCCAAAACCGAGGCTTATATAAGTCTTCGTATATGCCCAAACCACCTCAACTGCTCCACAAGCTTATCTCGAGTAGATGACCCCCACTTATTTCTCATGGAATCATTCTTTGATTTATCCTTTGGTCTTTGCATATCGATGTAACATCGCATCCCCTACACCCAAAGATGACCCCCCCATATAACATCGCATCCCCTATAGTAGAGATGAGGATGTTAGGAGGAGGGCACCAAGACAAGGAGGGATAAGTAACAAATGTATGAATCAAAAAAAAAAAAAATACGTTTTGCTTTAAAAATTATAAAAAAATTAATAAGTTTCTTCGGATCCCCTTTTGTATTAGGTGACATATCGGCCCCAAATTTATGTGCTCTAGGCTCCATTATGTTTCATTCAAACCTTTTCTATAGATTGTGTTATCGAAAAAAATTGAAAATGAGAAAAATTCAACCATATAATGAGTTTCGCATCATTTTGCTACTTTTGACTCCAAAGAGTAAAATTTCTAGGAAACCCAATATTTGTGAATTTTGGCAAAATTAACTTCATATTGACCAAATTTTGTAGGTATATGATCCCCAACTAAGAGTCACTAAAAAAAGAAGCCGATACGTAAACTTAAATTTAAATATGTAGAAATTGTATTAGTAATCGGGAAGAGACATATCTTTAGGATTTTGCAAGAAGATGTGGAGAAAAAGCTGTCGATTATTTTTAAAGTGCTCATCTCGAGTGTTCAGCTAATGTTGATGAAGTTTCCGCTTTGTTAGGTCCCCAAAACCATCGATAAGAACGCCCGAGGGTAACCCCGGGGAAAAATGTCCATGCCCAAGTCAAAATTCGATAAAAATTTTAAGGGGGAGTAGGAAGAGCTGAGTGCTCAGTGTTATGATCCCCCTTACTAGGAGCCCCAACAAATAGAAGGATATATAAATTCAAATTTAAATGTATTGAAATTTTATGAGCAATTGGTAAAGAAAACCGTTGAGATGTTTTAGCGAGACATATATGGAGGGGTTTTAAAACCCTCATTCACTAATTTTTAAAGTGCAAGTCTTAGTGTTCGGGTTTAAAGTTGATAAAGTTTCCCAACCCAGAACCCCGAAGCCATAGATAAGAAACTAGCCCGAGGGTGACCCCCCAAAAAAGGCCCGGCCACGCCATTATTTCGACAACAAAAAAGGGGGGTAGGCATAGCCAAATGTTCCGAAAGGTTTTATCCCCAGCACTATGAGATACAAAACAATAAAAGCATACATAAACTTAACATTTAAATGTTTAATTTGTTAGAAATTAAAGAGACATACCATTGGGTTTTTAAGAAAATAGATGTGGGGTGCGTTTATAATTTCTAATGTGCTCTTTTAGTGTTTGGCTAATTTTTATGAATTTTCCCCTTCTTTGGGAAATCAAAAACCCCGATAAGAAACCCCCCAGGGTAACCCTAGGAAGAAGGTCCATGCCTGTAAGATTTTAACAAAAAAAGAAGGGGGAATAGGCG
>JAJSZK010000348.1:0-12963 GCA_022985045.1 Macadamia tetraphylla | reverse complement strand
GAAGTTTTATAAAAACCGACAGATCGACCCACTACCTCGCCCTCCATCGCCGGCCGCCACCTCGCCCTCTATCGTGCCATACCGCCACCTCGCCTCCATCAGCTATGCCGCCACTGGGCCTCCAATCAGCCGGCTTCCACCTGGGCCTCCATCGCCATGCCGCCGACCTTCATCCCCTGGGCTACCAACTGGGCCCTCCATCACCCATGCTTCCACCCCCGACCTCCATCGTCATACCACCCTGGCCTCCATTAGGCCGTATACTACCTCGTGTTGTTTTATGGTTGTCCTCGGCAAACCTCGACACGCGGCGGTGATGACGGGGGGCCTTGGGTGACGTGGATGAAAATGATGACATGGTAGTGTCCAATGTCACCGATGAGATAACAAAAGCAGTTTGGTATGCATGGAGTGGTTTAATACATCATTAATAGGTGGTGCGGGTTTCTAGGTCAAAACTGGAAAATTGGCCTATTTACGATTGAGGGCTTTTTTGGTAGTGAAAATGATATTTTGGAAGACCATTTCTTCAAAAAAAATATAGATTGTAATTTATCTAGCCCAAAAGGCATCCGATTTTGTCACATTCCGATACCGATAAAGAAGTTACGGCATTTGTGGTAGTTGAGGGTAGTTTCAGATTGAAGATGAATTTTTAAAGGAAGTGTTCTCCATGTAACAATACGAAAAAATACAATCTTTCCAACGGTTTGGATTTCATCGCATTTCGATTCCGTATGAGAAAGATATGTCATTAGAAAGTTATAGGGCATTTTAGTCTTTTTATATGAATGATTCAGATGATTGAGTCTTCTGAAAAGTCATAGAGCATCCAGTTATGGTTCCAACGCATTTTGTTTCATCTCAATTGATATCGTATGAAAAGTTATAAGTGTTTTCAAAAAGTCGGTTCAAAAATCCATTAGTTGCCCCGGTTTCGGGTGGATTTTTGGAATTTATTTTTAAAATTTGAAGGATTTTGTGTAATTTCAAGATTTTGAAGGTTTGAGTTGCAAGGGTCTTTAACCCCTAAAATATATGAGGGGGGGCTTGATTGTAATAAAAGGAGTAAAGGGAAGTGAAATGGATGGTCAAGATTCACCACGGGGCTTGATGCCCACCCAAAAGGGTCTGAGATTTTGGACAGGGATTTAAAAGATGCTTGCTGGATTTGATTGGTTAGGTGCAAAATTTTTGATGCATTGGGCTACACCTTACAAGGATGTTGTTTTTTAAAGGTATAAAGATATAAAAAGATTCCAATTTAATGATCTCAAAATCTGTTTAAAAACCATCATGGAGGATTCGGATCAAGGTAATAAGCCTTTCACTTTTGTGAGTGGGAGACAAGCTCCTTAAAAATCCGAAAAGCAACCAATCATAGATCGACAAAAAAGTGCATCGACCGAAATTGACGATTAGTTGACTATTTTATTCAATCTTGTGGTTGAGATTTACTATCCGTTATTTTAATGGAGGTTATATTAAGAGATTCTCTTGATGAGATCTACGCCAGTTTTTCCCATTTGCGGCCCCCCCGGGTGTACCTACGCCACTCCTAAAGATTCCATTTCAGCCTATTTCATTCTCCAACTTCAAAGGGTTTATATCTCCTCATTTTAATTTGGATTTGGGTGAACCAAGTTGCGCTTTTTTTGTTTTTTCAACCCCTACACCATGAAGAAGAAAATGAGTTTTGAGTGAAAAAGGTAGGTTTTTGGGTAGGAGAAGCTTCCCTTTGTTGGTCCTTGAAAACATAAATACTTGATGATAAATGTTCTTAGGCCATTAAAGGAGGTAAAAGAGGTGGTTAAAGTGTGTTAATGGTACATTAACTCAAAGCCAAGGAGGAAGAGAAGAAAGAAGATGTGTTTGCTTTGAAGAGCAAGAAGCCAAGGAGAGAGAAGGTACCCAAACTTGTAAAGAAAGTTTCAAAATCCGCAATCGGTTGTGAATTCTCTAACTTTTTTTTAATTATATGCATTATGTATGCTAGGGTTAGTTGGGGATGAATGTATATGCTAGGTTAGTTGTGGATAAGTAGTGCTAGCTAGTTGTGGATGTATTTGCGGGCAAGGTTTAAAATGTAGGGCATTGATATAAGCCCCAATTTATCAGATATTTAGGTGCTTAGTGGGTGCTAAGCACCGGAGGGGTGCCCCCTGTGGGGTGCCACATTGCATTTTTTAGTGCCATCTCACGGCTTGAGAAAATTGGGTGGGTGCCAAAAAGTAGTGTATTAGTAGGAGAAGCCTTTACGCACTACCGGGATGTAGGAAATTTCGAACCTCGTAAAACCCTGTTGTGGGTGCTTGTTGTTTCATTTTATATTGAAGGGGGAATTGGAATGTGTGCACACTTGGAAGTCCTATGAGAGGTAGTGTATAGATGTAAACAGGAAGGGTATATCGTTTTTTTTTCGACATGGGAAGTTTTAGGGATCGAATTGACTCCCCGATTCACCCCCTTTAGTGATCCGGGTTACAACAATTGGTATCAAACCGATACTCAAAGGATGCTTGATCAACACCGAGTGATCCAAAGGCAAAGGCAAGAGAAAAGGTGATAAATGTGAAGGCCATTCATGACATGCACCAAAGTTTGATGGATTTGATTTTATCTTATGGAAGAGGAGAATGCAATGATCTAGGTTCACTAGGTTATGATGTTTGGGCACCCCATTGGGTACAAGGAACCTCAAGGAGGTCCTTGACAATGAAGCTAAAAAGACTTATTGTTACAATCAAAAGGCTATGAATGCAATATTCTAAACCCTTTGGGATAAGAGTGTGATGGCTAAGGTAATGGATTGTGACTCACCAAGGATATCTGGGAAGACCAAGAGCATTTATGAAGGAGATGAAAAGATAAGGAAAGAAAGTTTCGCACCTTAAAAGGGCCCCTTGAAAGTCTACTAATGTAAGAGGGAGAGAATATTGATACCTATATGACCAGGGTAAATGAAGTGATCAACTCTATTAGGGGTCTGGGAGCCAATCTAGAGGATTCAGTTGTTTGTCAGAAAATCCTGAGATCTTTGTTGTCCAATTATGACTCCAAGGTGTTAGCTATTGAAGAGGCAAAGGACCTAAACACTATTACTCTTGATCAAGTGCATGGCACTTTCACAGCTCTTGAAATGAGATGGAAAAAGGGCAAGTCCACGACAAATAAGCTCTTTCAAGGCAATGAAAACTTGAAAATTAATGAGAAGAAGAAGCAACTGTGGAGGATATGATGAGAGTGAAGATGAGGTTACAACTCATTTCACCGTAAAGTTGAAAAAGGGAAAGGGAAAATATAAGGACAAGTTGCCTTTCAAATGTTTCAATCTGGAAGGGGTTTGGGACATTTTGCAGCCAAGTGTCCTAACCAAGAAAAAATAGAAAGTGATGAAGATGAAAGTGAAAAGAAAAGTCATTTCAAGGAAAGAAGAAATTCTTCTCAAAAGATACAAAAAGGCAAGGATGAGAAGATAAGTTTGGTTTCTAAGAAATGTAGTGATACATCTGATGAAGAGTCTGAAGAATCATCTAATGATGAAGATGATGAAGCTATGTTCATAGTCTCAATAGATATGGAAGAAAACAAAGAAGATTCTTCTAGCAAGGAAGATTCTACAGAAGAAGAAGAGGAAGATGAAAAATCACATCTAGAGGCTGAACTTATAGTTGCCCTTAGAGAGCTTAAAGAGAGAAAGGAAGAAAGTGAAAAAGGTCACTCAAGACCTTAAGGGGCAAGAACAAATAGTTATTGAGTTGAGAGATCAAGCCAATAAGTCAATGAAGACCTTAGATGATCTTGAGTATCAACTCTCACAGAAAACCATTGACTGCAACACTCTTGAGTTAGAGAAAGTGGCTTTGAAAGCACAACTAGAGGAGCAATATGAGATTCTTGCACAATTTGATGGTTATGCAGATGAGCTAGCCTTATTAAAGGCTAAGGTTGAAGAATATGGAGAACTGAGATTGAAAGAGAAGACTTAGAAAATGAAGATGTTGAAGATGACTCTACTCTAAAAGAGCATCCTAGCAGTAAGAAGCTTAATGACATTATCAATGCTCAAAGATCGACTCACATCAAATTTGGGCTTGGATTTGTTGGGGAGTCTTCCAAAAATACCAAGGCAAATGGTAAGGGAATAGTACATAATCCTATCAAAGTCAATGATAGGAATGCTCAAAGAGGAAAGGACATGTTACTACCGGCAATGTCAAGAGAGCAAGACAAAAGATAAAGTGAAAGGGGTCCAACTAGAAGAGGAAATCCATCTATATTCCATAAGACTAACCATGCTAGACAACCACAGCTTGGCAAGGCCAAGCAGAGAGAGAGCTATGGATACGCCAAGGTCCTCAACAGAGGCCTAGAGCATTTGACAACTTCAGAGCTCCTTACAGATGGCGATGGAACTGTGATACAGAGGCACACCTTTCAAGGTTATTGTTACAAATGCAACACTTTTGGACACAGATCTGGGTGCAAGTTCAACATTGGTCCAAGGAGTTATGTGAACAAACTTTTGCACCCTTATGGAGGAAATAGTTGAATGTTACAAATGCAACAACCTTAGATATATTGCAAGGAATTGTAAAACCCTTGTTTCCACAAAGACAGGAGAATAGAGGAAAGAGAGTTTTCGAAACACGTAAGATGATGAGATGGAGAGACAGTTCTAAGATGTAAGAAAGCAAAGAAATCTAAATCCAAGCAAGTTTGGGTTCAGAGAGAGTAAAAGATGAAGAAGATGAAAGAAGATTTGTTATTCATAGAGCTTTTAAGGCTCAAGGAGACTCTACTCCATGGATTCTTGATAGTGGTTGCTCAAGCCACAGACAGAGATAAGGAAAGGTTTGAACAATTACATTACTTTGAAGGTGGATCCAAAGTTTGGCAACAACAATGGTGCCTAATTATGGAAGGGGTCCATAAGTTTGAACTATGGAAGGTGAAATCCCTTGATGTCTTGTATGTTGAAGGACTCAAACACAATCTTTTCAGCATCAGTAAAATTTGTGACAAAGGGCATGAAGTAACTTTCACTAGTAAAGGGTGTGAGATAAGAAGATCAAGCAATGGAAAGGTTGTAGCTACTAGACAGAGAACTTCAGGGAACTTATACACCTTGACAGAGTTAGAGAAAGATTCTTACATGGTCAGCATAGATGGGGAGACATGGTTGTGGCACAGAAGACTTGGGCTTATTGGTTTCAAGAACCTTGCAAGATTTTTCAAGAAGGAAAAGGAGAGATGTTCCCTGAGTTGAAGAAGCTCTCCAATCCTATATGTGCATCTTGTAAAAAGGAAAGCAAACCGAATCTCCTACAAGTCTAAGAAGTATTATTCCAGCTCAGCTTGATTCACACCCCTTTGTGGTCCTATGAGGACACCTAGCACCTCGAGAGAGATACATCATGTTGTTTGTTGATGATCATTCAAGAATGGTGTGGGTGATGTTCTTGAAACATAAGTCGAGGCTTTAGAAAGATTTAAGATCTTTAAGAAGCAAGTTGAGAATCGCAGGAAGAAGATAAAGTGTCTAAGATCCAAAGAGGAGGTGAGTAAGCTTGGGATGATTTTGAAGAATACGCTATGAGCATGGTATTAGGAAACAAACTTCAGCTCCAAGAACACCCCAATGTAATGGTGTTGCAGAAAAAGAATAGAACAAAAGACATGGCTAGAAAATGTTGGCAGAGAATGACATGGTAAAAAGTTATGGAAGGAGGCAGTTTAATCCAGGTACATCCATAACGATGTATGTTGAGACCTCATGAAAGCAAGACTCTATATGAAATCTGGTTTAGAAGAAGGGCTATAGCAAACACTTCAAGGTCTTTGGTAGCAAGTGTTATATCAAGAACACAACCTAAGATTTGGGTAAGTTTGATGATAGGCTGATGAGGGTATATTTTTAGGTTATTCTACTTCAAGTAAGGCCTATAGATGCTACAACAATAGACTTGAAAAATTGTAGAGATGTTGATGTCACATTGATGAAAAAGGGATTTTCCCTTTTAGGCTCGTGAAATGAACTTCTAGAATTTGAAGATCTTGATGATGAGAATGACCTGGTTCATGGTAGACCCAAAAGTAAAAATGAGATTGATGTTGAACAAATGAGGTAGATTCAGATGAGCAGAGGATACACAACAGAGTTGATCAAAGGAAATGATGAGTTAATCATTAGTGACCCCACCGAGGTGTTCGACTAGAAGAATGAAGACCAACACATACTCTTTCTTTTCAAGATTGAACCAAAACTGTTGATGAGGCAAGCAATGATGAGAGTTGGATGAAGGTCATGAATGAAGAACTTGATCAGATAGAGAGGAATCACACTTGGGATCTAGTCCCTAGGCTAGTTGACAAGAATGTGATTGGTACTAAATGGGTTTTCAGAAATAAACTCAATGAAGATGGTCAAGTGGTGAGGAACAAAGCAAGACTTGTATGCAAAGGGTATGCTCAAGTGGAAGGCATTGATTTTGAGGAAACTTTTGCTCCAAAGGGCAAGACTTGAGGCTATCGTAATGTTCTTGGTTTTGTCGGTACAAGGGGTTTAAGGTCTATCGATGGATGTCAAATCAACTTTTCTAAATGGAAACTTGGAAGAGGAGGTTTACATAGAGCACTGATGGGTTTTAAGTGAGGACCCCACTTTGTGTGCATTGAAGAAGGCATTGTATGGTTTGAAACAAGCTCCAAGGGCATGGTCCCCAGATTGGACTCTTATTGTGGAAGGGGTTTCAAGAAAGGCTTAGTGGAAAAGAATTTTACATCGAATCAAAAAAAATACTTGTGGTGGTTGTGTTAGATGATATCATCTTTGGGGTCACAAAGATGAGTTGTGCAAAGATTTTGCAATGAGGATGCAAGATGAGTTTGAGATGTTCATGGGGTGAACTATCATTCTTCGGGTTTGCGATTAGTCAAAAGAAAAATGTATCTTCATATCTCACCAAATATGTGAGGAGATGTTAAAGAGATTCACCATGGAGGATTGCAAGCCTTAGTACCTATGATGACCGGTGTAAGTTGAGCAAGGAAGATGACTCTCCATCGCTGACCACACCTTGTATAGGTCAATGATTGGTAGCTTATTATATCCGAACTAGTGGGCCCCGACATTTTACAAGCGGTGCATGGTAGCCGATTTCAAGTAGGACCAAAAGAGACACATGTGGAAAAGGAAGACAATTTTCGATATCCAAAGGGATTAGTGAGTTTGGGTTATGGTATCCAAAAGTCAAGAGCTTTAGTTTGTCAAAATTTTATGCATTTTGGGGCCCGGATGTAGATGATGTGAAGAGCACCAATGGTGGTGCATTCTATATGGAGAGCATTTGGCATGGCATAGTAAGAAGCAAGAGCCCCTTTTTAAACCCGCAGAGGCGAATACATTGCCCACATTTGTTGTACACAAGTGTTGTGGATGAAACAGATATTGAAGGATTTGAGTGTGGAGGTTGAGCAGAAAGGCCACTATATTGTGACGAATACCCTTTTAAAACCCCGGTCGATTATTTGGGACCCTTAACCATGCAGACCCAACCGAGGGGTTAAAGGGTTCCATGGACCATGATGGCAAGGGTGCCCTTAACCCCGGCCGACAAGTCCGACCCAAAAGGCTTGAGGAGACGGTACCCAAGCCGTACATGCACATATCATAAGGTCATGTATGGATAAAGGGTATGTGTCAGATCTTAAGGCGACACGATTTACATCTTATGCCAAGAGGAGATTCATGCCGGGGGCCCAAATTCCCAAAATCTCACTTGTTGTCAAGTTTTGGCCTGTGTGGGGTCTGTGGGCGATCCACCCACTTGAGTGATCCACCCATGTGATTACTTAGTTATTTTAGAAAGTATAAATAGATTTATGAGTTTCCATTTTCTCATTTATGTCTTTTGGGGGGTTTGGGGAAAAGAAAAAAGGGGAGAGAAATGAAGGAGAAAAGAGAACGGAGAAGAAGAAAGGGAGGAAGAAGAAGTAGGGAAGGATTTGGCCGAGGCGTGATCTTCCCATTCTAACGCCAAAAAGTGATATTCAATCGAGATCACGTTTAGAGGTGAGCAAAGGCCGGGTTCCTTAAACTTTCACCATACCCAAGTAAAACCTTTGATTTGGGTGGGGTTTTTTGAGGTCTTGTAAATCCCTTTGAGATGATGAATCTAAGGTTTAATAGATGATCTATGTGTTGATTTTGAAGGATTTGAAGAAGTGTTTACAAGGTTGGAGAAGCATTGTTGATTTGAAGTGTTTTTGGGGTTTTAAGGAGTTCTTGAGCAAAGAAGGTAAGATAGTTTTCCATTCCTTAAATCTAACCTAGATCTAGGTTAGAACCACCTTATGAGACCTTGAATGTGTGGAGAAGGGGTTTGAAGAGCCCCATTTGATTCCCCAAAGGTTGGGGGAAATTTGGGAAAAATGGCATTTTTTAAGATCGGGGCCAAATGGCCCCCCGAGGGCACACCGGGGGGCGACTGGCCCAACGGGCCGACCGACGGGCCACCCTACCGCGATCTTAGAGACCTCCCCCAAACCCGGGGGCCAAACCGGTGACCGCCCTTTCATGACCGTGGGTCTGAGGGGGGTCGACGGGGGTCCGACCCCCCCGAGAGGCCCCCAACATGATTTTTATGTCCGACAGACCCAAAACGGACATGACCTTCTTAGGATTCTAAACATGATTTTGTCATTGATCTTGTTAATTTTGATCCCAAAGGGGCGAAATGCTAACCCCGCCACTCATGATAGGTTCACCAAATCTTACGCTTCGACGGATTTTCCCCGCATCGAAGGTGAGTCCTTGTACCCCAAGGGGGGAGGACGTTTTGTTTCAAGGCTTGTTTGGCATTCATTTAATTATATCTAGACTAGCCATGTCATCATGAAAATGCTATGTAGATTAGTCATCCTCACATTGTTATGCCAGGGTGTTGTGTTTATTTTCTAAATGCCAAGTGATGATATGCGTGTGATGACGTGGCATATTGTTTTTTATGCATTAATAGACTAGATGCCATAGTGGGCTTGGAAACAAGTGCATTAGTGGCCCGTGGTATGGGATGGGGTGGCACTATGTAATCGTTTATTGTCATATAGGAGCATGCTTTAGGTTTATCATCTTCTGAAACCCTTCCCAAGGGTTAAGGGTTGGGTTACCATTTGGGGAAAGGGTCGCGTTGTCGTCATGGGTGGTTAGACATACGCCCCCTGGTCATTAAAAACCGACAACCCTGGTATATTCAAGAGGGCCAATCGATTTTTAAATTGCCGAGTCAAGACCTTTAATTTGCATTTACTTTATGTTGAGAGCCGGTGGATGTTTTACTTTTTCGAGTACCCCTGGGCCTCCACAAAAGGGGCATATCACGGATGGAGTTCTGCTCGAACAGAGTATACCCCGACCTGGCTATAGTAGCACTAAACCAAAGACTTAGTAATGTTGTTTAGGTGGATGTGTTTAAAAAATGAATTGCATAGCATATAGTGCATATGGTTGTGAATTACTATGTGGACTGTTTGGTGGTCCTTCTTTCCACTTATGGGGCTAGTGAGCTCATCCCACGGTGCACCCTTTAGATGATTTTGCGGTCATCCGTCTGAAGAGCACGGTGGGGCCCCACTTGAGTTCCCTTAAGAGGTTTGGTGGGTCCCCGGGGAGTTAGAGCACGACACGGATTGCTCATGCGAGGGCTATGTCAAGGCCCCCTTTCGATATGAATAGCTCTACCTTTGATACCAAAGCTTAGCTCAAACCCTTTGATACCGAAATAGCTCTCCCTTGATACCGTGAAAAACTACCCGATTTTTATGATTTTTTTTGAGTACTTGATATGTAAATTGTATTCTTTTGTGTAAATATCATGCTTAGGGGCCTACATGTACTTAACTATTGTATTACAATTTGGGTATCAAGTATTATGGGAATATTCAGTAAATTAAGTTTTCCCCCAATCGATGAGCACTTTCTTAGTTGTGTGTATACGGGGGGGATATCAGACGATGACCCTTAGTTTGGGTTAACTTTTTAAACCCCGGTCAGGGTTCGCTCGGTGAACGGGTGTGACAACGGTGGTATCAGAATGATGCTCTACTCCACTCACAAAGATACCGCTTAGACCCTGAAATCTATAATAAGAAATGGGATTGTTAATGTAAAACTTTAAAGAGTTAAAAGCCCAAGAAAGAAAGGAAAAAAAATGGTTGCATTTAGATATTGCATTCATGGCATGCGGAGAGAAAATAAAAGGTTAATTAATTGGTGTAAAGCCCATCGAGTAAAGTTTGATGAAATTTTAAAGAAAACCCACAAAATGAGATTTTCAAAAATTTTCACACAAACACCTAATAAACAACATATCCATATATATAACAATGATCAAAATTAACAATGACACCACAACTAAACTACACAAGTTATCAAATATACAAATTCACCAGACCACCATCAAAACACATCACCCCACCAATAAGTCCAAAAAGAGAAAGTACAAAGAATGAGAAAAGAAAGAAAAAATACAATAAGACAAAAAAAGAAACAGTGAGGGGGGGACGAGCTAAGTCCTCACCGATCATCCCCATCGCCATCGCTCAATACTACTCCCCCGCTCACCGAGGTCTAGAGTTAACGTGAGTCGACGGTCGAGTTAACCTTGAGTTCCCCAATTGACATGTCACACCCGCTCACCCGAACCGAGGGGACCAAAGCCCCTTTTAACCCAAACCCGCCAGATCATCGACATCAGATTCCACCATAGCATACACATACTAACATCAATTCATCGACCGGAAGACTAATTTTTACTGAATAATTTATATATTTAACCCAAATGATGATACCATAAATATATACATTTGGGCCCAAGGCATAATAAAACACAAAAAGAATAAAGTTCAAATATCAAGTATATACAAGAATTAATCAAAATCATCGAGTAAACCCGCCTCAAGGGGGAGCCCCCGGCCTCGAACCCCCAAAAAGACCCCCACCCCCAGACGCCATGCTCAACTCCCGGGTCCACCCCCCTCCTCAGAAACTCGATGGGACCCACCCCATGCTCCTGGGGATGCATGACCGAAAATCATCTAAAAAGGTGTATACGGGAATGAGCTCACTAGCTCAAGTAGAGAGGTGGACCACACACAAACACACAATCACAACACAACATATGCACTACATGCCATGCAAGTCATTTTAAATCACATACACCTAATCAACATTACTAAGTCTTTGGTTTTAGTGCTACAAACCAAAAAGGCGCGGATATTCGGCACGAGCCGCGAACTCCCCCCCGAACGCCCATAGGGTTGGAGAAGGCCCACCGTGAGTACTGGGAAAATAAAGACAATGCCGCCCACCCTCTCAACGAAATGTAAATAAATTAAATGACAAGTGACCCAAAGAATTTAAAAGAAAAGACGATTGGTCTCTTGAAATACCCCCGGGGTTGCTCGCCCACACGACTTAGTTTAACCCCACGGTCCGCAACCGCCCCCTCGCCCCCAAATGGCAACCAACACCTTAACCCTGGGGAAGGGTCGAGACGGATAGTGAGAATCCTAATCCCCAAATGCCCCTATATGAAAGACGATCAAAAAGTGCCTCCGTGTCCCATACCAGGGGCCACCAATGCATTCGCTTCAAGCCGAACGCATCTAGTCTATCAATGCATTATGTAACATGATGTCCACATTCAATATATAACATCTCATTTAATTTGCAATGGAAAGTAAACATAGCATATATGCACATCAATGAGTGGAATGACTAATCTATATAGCATATTCATGATGACATGACTAATTAGATATAGTTATATGAATGCCAAACAAATGCCTTGAAAAAAGGGCCCAAAACCCCCCCTCTCTCCACTTACTTGAGGAAAGGATTCCTGCTCAAGACGGTGAGATCCGAGCAAGGGGAAGGCTTTGGGTAAACCCTAACATAATTGAGAGGGGTTAGTACTTCACCATTTTAGAATCAAAATTAATGAACCGACGTCAAAATCGGGTTTAGAACGTCAAAGAAGGTCCCACGTCCGACTCATCGACCTAAAAATCACATTCGCCATTTGGGGGGTCCCCGTGGTTGTCCACCCACCGGCCTACCCCGGTTTGGGCCCGAACCCTTCCGTCCCTCTGGGTGTCTCTGTGGGTTGCCCACCCCCCCCACCCCCCGGGTTTTGGGGGAAAACCCCGTTTTTCCCAACTTCCTCCATTCCTGGGGACCCAAATAGGCTTTTTCAACCCATTATTCACACCTTTAGAGTCCTATAGGATGGTTCTAGCTTAGATTTAAGTTAGATTCAAGTGGGGGGAACCATTTACCTTCTTTGCTCAAGAATGACTTCAAACCCTTAAAAAACACTTCCAACTCATAATGCTCCTTCTCCCTTGTCAATATCTCTTCAAATCCTTCAAGATCAACACATAAATCATCTATTAAGCCTTAGATTCATCATTTCGGGACAAGATTTTAAAAAAAATTCAAGGGTTTAAAGCTTTATGGTGAATGTTCATAAAACCCAACTTTTCTTACCTCCAATCAGATCTCGAGTTGAAGATTACTCCCTGACCAATGGCAAGATCGAGCCCCCAAACCTTCCCTTTCCTTTCCTTTCCCTTTTCCCCTTTTTTTTCCTCTTTTACTTTTCTCACCAAACGAAGGGTAATAAATGGAAAGAAGGAAATCATAAAGTCTTATATACTTTTCCCTAATTATGAATAGTGTCGATGGGTCACTGTGGGGGGTACCCACCCATACCCACCGAGAGTCAAACTTGGGATTTTGCCCGGGCTCACCTGCTCAAACCCCACCCTGCATACACGTAGTCACGATATATCCTAAAATGATATAATATTTTATCCGAATAGCCTTAGATAGGTGCACAACTTTGGGCACCCCCGCCTTTTTCCGCACGCTCGACTTGGCCCCCGTGTTTAAGGTCACCG
>JAJSZK010000347.1:0-15129 GCA_022985045.1 Macadamia tetraphylla | reverse complement strand
AAAGTTTATCATTTTAGATGGGGGTTTGATGATGGTCCAATATGAGGATCGGGATCATACAAAAGGGTTAGGAGTCGCCACCTAGGATTATAGGCCTAGGACCCAGGGGTGGGCCTAATTCTAAAGAAAAGGGCTCAAAAGTTGGTTTGGTCTAGAGATTTAGGGTAACTGTCAGGTTGTAGAATTAGGAAAGTGTTGGCACCCAATCTACTCGGTTCGATCGGTCTTCCTGCTAGATGCTTAAGAACGAACATTTTTCATAATTATTCCTATTCTACATGCATGGCTAAGTTATCACACATATATACATTGACTGAATTTAAACGACTATGTACACTAAAATAAGTTCTATATAAAGTCTACATGATGACAATTCGGTTAAGAAACTGTACCTAAACTTAACCCCTATTTTGGGTCAAGAGGGGTGGGCCCCTGATTAGTACTGATTCGGATTGTCTTTTAGATTCTCCTGGCTCAGGGGAAGATGGTCTTGACCTCCATCTTCATTTCTCGAGAGATTTTAATTGTGATGATATTCGGATAGAGTTCCAGCTAGGAACGGTTACTTTCAGATTTGGATTCAGACAGGGCTTCGGCTAGGGAAGGTTATTTTTGGACTTCGGATGAGATGGCACTTCGACAGAGCTTTCACTGGGGATAGGCTAGGGAGGGCTAGGCTGAGGTGGCATTTCGACAGAGCTTTCACTGGCAATTGGCTAGGGGAGGGCTAGGCTGAGGTGGCACTTCGACAGAGCTTCTGCTGGGAATGGCTTGGGGAGGGCTAGGCTGAGGTGGCACTTTGGCAGAGCTTCTGTTGGGAATGGATATTTCTAGAAAGATTCCAAGGGCACTCAGACAGAGCTTCCGCTAGGAACCACTATCTTTGGAAAGAAATGGATTGACCTAAAATGGATTGAAGATCCCCAAAGCCCGTAAGAACACTTTGAAGATCTGAAAGAACTCCGGGATCTTGATAAAGATCTCTTTGTAGCCCCAAGAACCTCAAGGGGGAGGGATTTCTACTTTGGAAAAGATCAAGAACACTCAAAGGGGAGGCTAAAACATGCTATTTTTGGCAAAATGGATTGAACTATAAACTTGGATTGAAGATCTTCAAAGTCCCAAAGAACACTTCGAAAATCCAAACAAAATTTTGGATCTTGAAGAAGATCACTCCGAAGACCCAAAGAAACTCAAAGGGGGAGGGGAGGAGGAGAGAGGACAGAGCTTCACTTCCTAAGGGTGGTTGTGGGGTTGTGATCTTAGTTTGTTAAATCCAAAGGAGGGGGTATTTATAGGATTTTCAGGGCAATAGAGAGGAGAGAGAATTTATAACCAATGGGTAAAAAGGGATTTTTGGACAAATGGGAGGAGAGAGAATTTTTAGCCAATGGGTAAAAAGTGGGTTTTGGGACAAACGGGAGAAGAGAGAATTTTTTATCCAATGGGGGAAAAAATTGGTTTTTGGACTAATAGGAGGTTACGTGTAGGGTATGCTAGTGGAGTAGTGCATACGTGAAAATGGGTGAAGTGGAAATTTCTTCACCCATGGGGCCCGGAACGAACCCCGGAGGGGCTTGACGGGGCACAAAGGTTGGGTTAAAATGCACAGGCATGATCGGCATGGATGCACGGTGCAAGGTGCATGGTACAAGGATGGGCGGCAATGTGCAAAAGTCAAGGTGCATAACGACAGTCGGGCATGCATGGGGCAAGGATGGCGGCATAGTAAATGAGCGGGCCTCAGAGTCGTAGGGCTGGCGGCATGCACGAGGTGTGTAGCATAGGGATACACAAAAAAAGTGGCATGAGCAAAAGAGTGGGGGAAGGGCAAGAGCCAACTAGGGCACAAAGAGCAAAATGGGGGCATGCGAGGTAGGCGGGGGCACCGGAAACCCCCAATGGGCCCCGGGTTTGAAATGGGGCTCCCGGAGGGAAAAATTTCCCTTTGTGTATAAAAGTCAAATTTGTACCCCTTCTCTCCGTGGGGGGGTTTTCCCTGGTTTTCAAATATAGGTGGGGAATTTTTCGTGTTTTTGTAGTCAATCATCATCTCTGATCGAAGTCAAGTCGATCCAAGATCCGATTTCATCATACCCGGGAGATGGGTGACAAAATTGGTGTTTACGATGCCCCTATTTGGCCGAGGCTCGTGCTTTCCAAGGGCAAAGAAAAGAACGACCACATTTTATCACCCGGAGCATGTACTGCCATCATCTTGCTCATTAATGACGGAGTTGAAAAATGCAACTGATAATATCTCTCAACTACTTTAGAGTTTTAGGACTTACCTAGGCTGCCAATTGTAGGAAAGGAATTCTTACTCTTCTAATCCTGCAAAAGATGTTAGTACTTTGATCTTTGACTTTTCCTTAGCTGGGCTTTACATGTGCCAGTCAGGAATTTGGTCTTGGTTAGGTTTTTCAACCAATCTAGACTATCTAGGACCGATGGTTACAAGGGAAAATTCATTACTTTCCAATCTTGTAAACATTTGATTTTTTTGTTTTTTTAATCGTTTCTTCACATGTGCCGATCGTGGATTTTGGGTTTATGAGATCGGGTCACGGGACTCGACATAAAGAGATTGGGCCAGGGGGCCCGTAAATGAAAGGCTATCGGCTGGGTAATAAAATTGAGCCATCATAAAATTTGGGTCTTGATTTATAATTTTGGAATTTGAATTTTAAATTTTGAACCTTGATTTGGAATTTTAAATTTTTTTTTTTTGGTAAAACGAATTTTTTCCCATAAAATGGTCCCCTCTTTGTTTATTCCTCATTCTAACTGTTTTAGTGGGGAATGATTTGGAGGAGTGAGTGAGTGAGCTCGGTTTTGAAATCTTCTTGAAGATTCAACCTTTTTGCATCTTTTCGTGTTTCTTAAAAATTTTTTCCCGAAAATCTTTAGGTTTTCCTTGAAGTTCTTCGCCTTTCTCATAAAGATCTTCATAGTTCTTGAGGAAGGAGTCATTTGGAGAATTTGACATTCTTGTGGGCTTTTGTGAAAATTGAGAAACTTCGGGGGTTTTTTATGATTTTGGAAAATAATGTCTAAAAAGAAAGAGAAAGACTTGTGGAAAAACCCAAAGGAGGGTTGTAGTAATTTTCTCAAAGGGATGAGGGTCCCCGATTGGTACCCGGATAGACTCTCCACAACACTTGGAACCATATCTACAACTGGGTATGGGGTTCGGGTAAGTCTTTACATTTCTTTTTTTTTTTTTTTTTTTTTGTTCCCCTTTTTTTTTTTTTTCACTATCTTTTGTTTTATGTTTTATTTTTATATGTATTCTTTATTTCCATTAGCATGAAGGGGGGGAACGCCCACCTTGGCCTGTATGGCCACCCTAACATGGTTCTTATGGTATAGGATACTTCCCCGTAGAGTGAAGGAGATGGTTGATTCATCATGATTGCGCTTAGGCCTTATAGAGCCCCAAAAAATTCAATCCGCATTGGTGGGGGCCTTGATGGAGTTGTGGTCGAGTAATCACTCATTTCATCTTCCTATTGGCAAGATTACCATAACCCCTTTTTGTGCTTCTAACCCTTTGACGGGCTTCCTTTTGGGGGGTAGACCCATGACCTTCCCGAGACTGGGCCTTGTGGAGTTTACTGACCGATAGGTCTTACCATTGTGGTGATCGAAAATATCCACCTTAGGGATATCGGCATAATGGTGGAGAATGGGCCGTGGGTAAACCTTGGCAACATGGCCTGGGGACCTGCTCTTTCTTCTTGTTTGTGTGGTTAGTGTCTTTTAGTGACCTCCGAGGGGGAGTAGACATTCACTTGGTGTTCTTCTTTTGGGATCTTTAGGAGGTAGATTCTTGGGACTAGACCTGTTGTCATATGGAAACTGAGGTCTCAAGGGAGCGGGCTGCATCCTCCAAGTAATTTTCATTCTTGTACCTATTTCCTTTCATTCATTTGGATTATTTTTCCCATTTTTGATTTTTTTAAAACAGTTTTGGTGCTTTGAGCACCGGAGACTATAGCTCCCAAACCGAGGGATCCTCGCATTTTCCTTCCCATAGCTATAAGGTGAGAGACAATCATGCTTAGGGCTGATGCCATCCTTTGAGGACTATTGCTTGTTCTTTTCGGGACGGTTTTATCGAGGTATGCCGATTTGACACTAAAATTCCTTTTGTCCCTGGGTTGTACTTACTTTTCTTTGGATTTTCAAGTCACTTGGAGGCCATTCCCCTCTTATATTTTCAAACTCTGAAGTTGTCTTAACTGGGGGCTTATCCGAGAATTGGGTCCTATTTCGAGGCATATGGGGTCATGTGGGTACTTGGGAGAGAGAGTCACCCCCCCAAAGGGTTTGATCTCAAGTCACATCTCTCCCCCCCTTCCTCCACCTACCATGCATTGCCCAGATCATCCCTCAGGGACTAGATCGGGGCCCGGGCCCGATGGAGTATGGGATGAATCATTTCTCGATCGATAGGGACTGGGGGGCCCCTTTTTTGGAGGAGGGGGGAGTATGCACCTCTTGGTCCCGATGGTCTAGTGGTATGTTCCCCTTTTTTGAGTATTTCCTTCATGCTTCAACTTTTTTGCTTTGGTCTTGACAAATGTTCTTTCGGGGAGAGCACAACAGAATCCTTCTACTATTCAAAAGACGCCTGCTTTGATCCTTCACAAGTCGGACCTCTACTAGTGTGGGGAGCCTTAGAATAGCAAATACCCCTTCTCGGTTTCCCCAGCTTGGTGTTATCCCAACAGGGCCAACCCCAAAACCTCTTATCTTCCGGAGCAGAGAATAGATGTAGATGCTCCCCTTGGGCTGCCCATTCCTTATGGCTATGTGAATATCTGATCATCCTTCAATTGAATTTTGACTTCTTTTTCGATATGTTTTTTCCGTGTGTCTCCGAGGTCTATTTTGAGATTAAAAGGATGCATTATGGTTGCCAAGGTATTTTACTTTCTTTTTTTTTTGCTTTTTTCCTTTTTCTTTCTTTTTCTTCTTCTTAATCCTTTTCTATATTCCGGATGGAAGGATTGTCACCTTAGAGAGCCAAGTCAGCTCCTATGAGAAAAAAATTACAAAAACGGGGCACCGATTCAAGATATGACAGAGGTGGAGTAGACTAGACTAGCACCCGTGAATTCCCAAAGATTCCCCGAGGGTGATGCCGAGTATGGTTCAAGATGACTTTACTTTAGGGACCTTTTCTCGTAGTTCCCAAGTGAAAGCACATGTATTTTTTTCTTTTCTTTTTTTTTTTCCCCCCCCTTTATTTTGGCATCTTATGAATGGAAATCTATCTTTACATAAAAAAAAAATTTTTTCCCTTTTGTTTTGTTTGTGGTTTGTAATGTTTAGGCATAATTAATTTCACAACTCAAGTCATAATTAGAATAATCGAGATAACACAAAATTTAAATACTTCCTTATTCTATTACCAAGTGAATTATAGGGAAAAGGGAACAATTTTCCTAACATAGATAGGATAGATAAGTAATAAGGTGGGGGAAACTCTTGAGGTGGGTGAAAGTTCACTAACTTTTTCGGGTCCATCACCTCGAGCCCATATTGTTGGTCATGAAAGAGGCAAAAAAAGGATGTGAGTCAATCCCATCAACTTGACGTAATTGTACCCAGGGTTTTCCCGGAAAATCTTCTTGTGGTCCCCCGGCATCTCCATGCAATATCTCGCTTAGTCCTTTCCTCGAAACTTCCCCCAAACAAGGATAAGGTTAAATTTTCGAACTTCCTTTTATCTTGGTAGCAAAGAGCTCCAAGTGGGCCTTCTTTAATGGCTTAGTTAACTCAGTTTTCAAGGAGCCAAATTTGAAAAGTAATAAGGCCCTTGATAATAATCTTATCCGAATATGGGGCCCATGGATCATGTCATCAACCTTTGAATTTTTTCGCAAGAACCGTAGGGATGATGTCCCCCCATTTCTTCAACTGTTTTTTCCACTTCAACCGTAACGGTAGTACCACCCCTGGATTTTCGATAGCATAGAAATCTATCAAGCAAAGTAGGTAAGCATCCTTGATCTCTGCTGATGAATTCCTCCCATTGATGTGTATTGGGTGAAGACCCGGGCCCCCTTTTAGAATGTCAATCTTCCCATATCTAACAAATTGCTTCATTTCCCTCCTTTTCCATCCGAGGAAGTCCTGAATTTCCCCCGAGTAATCTTTCTTCAAAGATGGTTGAAATAACCTCCCTTTTTGGGGGGAGACAACATGCAAACTCGAATTCTCCAAAAATTAGGTAGATTTTACTAATCCAAATGGAATACAGGGTTTGGCACCCAAAAGGTTGAGGCACCTACCGTAGTAATTGGTGATAAAACACACACCCGATCCGACCAAGAAATGACACATTCATAGTTTCCCAAAGAATCCTGCGCCTCATATTCATGTCCAAGGTCCATTTCTCAACGCCCGCCTAACGAGCTTATGAATTTTCTTGAAACCGTCACAAACAAAAGAGATATGATATTAAAGCATTACTTATTAGCTAATGATTCAAACAAGTCTTTACCATGCTGCATCAAGATTTTTTTTTTACTAATCAAGGATGGGGAGAAAAATGCCTTGATAAACTAGTGTGGGGTGGTGATTTTCTTTAGGGGATGAAATCCTAGATAAGAGTTTGATGACCCAAAGGTGAATGACAGATACCTAATGGCCTTGTATGCTAAATGGCGATTCTTGGGGATGGAATCTTAGATAAGAATTGATGGACCAACAGGGAATGTTTAGATACCTAATGGCCTTGCATGCCAAATGGTAATTTTGGGGACAAAAATTATGATGATCTTTTAAGATACTTCGTTTATTAATCGAGAACCAATTTATTGCCTTTAGATGGTTGAGACTGCACTTGCACATGTCAAGTTGCCTACGTATCCCTTGAAAGGAATCAGGTCTGGTGTAGTTCAGGATGTTCACCATTTTAGACATAATATTTCTTGAGTTGATCCTTGTTGACTAGTCTGAGTATTTCTTCGCCATTGTGGTCTATGAGTTTTACAGCTTTGCCTGGTAAAATCTCTTTGACAGTGAAAGGGTCACTCAAATTTGGGGCCCCGAATTTCTCGTGGGTCATGAATTGGGGCTCTTTTTTTAAAGAACAAGTTCCCCCTCTTCTATGTGGGTGGATTCACATTCTTTTTAAAAGGGCCCCCGCCATTCTTAGTTGATATTTCAGATTATCTATGGTTTTATACCCCTTTTTTATCGAGAAAATTGAGCTCGTCATGTCTGGCCTTCACCCACTCTCCTTCAGGTAGCTGACTATCAAGAAACACCCTTAGGGGTGGTACCAGGATTTCCACGGGTAGAACCACCTCGCCCCCATAAACTAAAGAGAAAGGGGTTGCCCCCATCGAGGATCATACAGAAGTCCAGTATGCCCATAAGGCAAAGGATAACTTATCAGCCTAATCCTTGTGTGTTTTCTCCATTTTCTACAGGATGAATTTGTTGTCTTTGTTTGCTGCTTCTACTGTCCTATTGGTCTATGGCTTGTAAGTGGTAGAGCGATGCCTTCTGATACCAACTTTGTGGAATTTGTCGGGCCTTGCCCCGTAAATGGGACCCTAATCGATATCAATTCTTGAGGTACTCCATATCAAGAAATGATATTTTCTTAAATGAATTTGGCTACCTTAGCAGATGTGAAGACCGTATATGACTGAGCTTCTACCCACTTGGTGAAATAATCAATGGTTACCAAGATGAACTCATCACCATTGGATGCTTTGGGGTTGATCTTTCCAATGATATCAATGCCCCAAGTGGAGAATGGCCAAGGTGAACTGAGCGAATGCAACTCTATTAGCGGGATATGTATAATGTTAGCAAATATCTAACACTTCTGCCATTTCTTGACAAAGTCCACACAATCCACTTCCATTGTGTTCTAGTAATATCCCAGCCTAAGGATCTTCTTAGATAACATCTTCGTATTTATGTGGGGTCCACAAAGCCCTTGATGAATTTCCTCCATGATGGTTGTGGCTTGCTCCTCGTCCAACACAACAACTATATTTCATCATAGGATCTCTTGTATAACAAATCCTCTTGAAGAATAAATTTGATATCTCCTTAGAAATTTTTTCTCTCGTTAGTTGCTTAAATTTGGGGTTTTTCCCTTTCCCCCGATGAAATCCACTATATGAGCGAACCAAAAACCCACCATCCAGAGTGGGGGAGTTTACCAAATTTTGATAAATGGGGCCTGTTTTTGCTCCACCAAGAATGGTCAAATCCTAGCCAATGGGGATGCATTCTACGACAAAAGCCAAGGTTCCAAGGGCATCAGCAAACCTGTTATTATCTCTCTGGAAGTATTTGAACGAGATCTTCTTGAAGTGTTCAACCACTTTTTTAGATGTTCTTGATATGGCTTCAATTTTTCATCTCTAGTTTACCATTTTCCTCGGGGTTTCCCGGCGATGATGATGGATGAATCACCGTAAACCTTGATCCTTTTTACTCTAATAGTCAAAGCAGTTTCGAGCCCCAAAGCACAAGCTTTATATTCGGCAATATTGTTGGTACAGGAGAAATCGAGGCAGAATGATGAAGGCAAGTAAAGGCCATCAGGAGTGACAAGTAATATTCCCACACCACATCTCCTCTGGTTGGCTGCTCTATCAAAGAATAACTGCCATTCATTAACTGTGTCTTCTTCCTCTATTGCTATGATTCCTTCATTGGGAAAGGCATCATCCAAGGATCTTCCATCTTCTTTGGGGTGGACAGCCAAATGATCGGCTATGGTATCCCCCTTGATAGTTTTCCCGAGTAACGAGGTGATGTCAAACTCGATAGAAAAAGCAACCAAGGGGCCCCCCCTTTCCCCCTTAGGGATGGTTTCTAAGAGGTATTTGATGGGATCCATCCTTGAGATCAAGTGCACCGGATAGGAAATTATACAGTGTCGTAACCTTTTTGTTGCCCAAATCAATGCCACACGAGTTCTTTCCAAAGATGTGTACCGTGTCTCATATTCTAGGAACTTTACTAAGGTAGTATATGGCATGCTCGCCCTTCTTTCATCTCTTTGGGCTAGCAAAAGCCCATGGTATATTCCCCCCACGATAAGTACAAGAGAAGTTCCTTCCCCCCAGTGTCAATAATGGTGGGTTCATGAGGAAACCCTTTTGATTTTGTCAAAAGCCTATTGGCATTGGTCATTTCATTCCATGGGCTGATCCTTCTTTAGGGGCTTGAAAGTTGGTTCACAGATGGTAGTCAACCCGAGCTATGAATCGCTAATATACTAGATGTGACTAAAAAACCTCGATTTGCTTCTCACCGAGGTGTGGAAATTTTCTGAATTGCCTTGATCTTGATAGGATCGACCTCAATGCCTCTTTCACTCACCAAGAAACCTAACAACTTTCCCCGCTATTCCCCGAATACACACTTCCGAGGATTTAACTTTAGTTGATACTTCTTGATTTTTCAAAGATTCCCTTAGTGGGGAAATATCCCCCTTTCGGTCTTGTCACTTCACTATCATATCATCCACATAGACCCTACATCTTTGTTCATCATGTCATGTAATATGGCTATAGGTACTCCCGATAAGTTGCCTTGCTTCTTCAGTCCAAAAGGCATCACCTTGTAAAAATGGGTTTCCCCCCTGGAGTGGTGAAGGCGTCTTCTCACGATTTTCCCGGGTACATGCTTATTTGGTTGTATACCAAGAATCCATCCATAAATGATAACAAAGCATGCCCGCCGTGTTACCCACCAATACATCAATGTGAGGTAATGGGAAGTCATCTTTAGGGCTTACTTTATTAAGATTGCAGAAGTCCACGCACATTCCTACCATGCCATCTTTCTTTTATACTAGTACAATGTTGGCCAACCATTAGGGGGGTTTCACTACTTGTGGAAACCATACATTCCACTGCTTCACAACCTCTTCTCTAATCTTTTACTCCTTTTCGACGATTTTTTCGAGCTTCGCTTTATTTTTGGCCCTGGGGTAAGTCGGCAATCGATCCCATGATATTGGGGTCGCCCCCGCATATCCTCATAAGACCAAGCAAAAACCCTTTGGGGGAATTCCTTCAAGACTAATCATCTGCTCGCTTCTTCGTCATCAAGGGTGGGCCAATTTATACCTATTGAAGGCTTTGGGTTGGTTCCTAGATTAAAAACCCCGAGTATCCTCAGGGAGGGCTTTTTTTTGGTATGCATTATTTTATTGATTCTTTATATTTATTAAGATCATCATAAAAAGGAGGAAGTGGGATCAAATTAGAAATTTCATTCATAAAAGGAGTAATGACTAAATATACAAGGGTTCTAGACTCTCCTCAGAGGGGGGGCCCCCTAAATCATAAATAATGCTCAACCCATGCACTGATAATCGGCTTGATGCTTGCCAAGGGTATTTAGGCGGGTTGACTCAATAGCATGAATATACTTGAAGTTTTTTTAATGCTTGTCCAATTCGGGAGTGGTTCGATGGATCGATGGATGAGGAGGTGGGCAAGGGCCTTCTTCACCTTTTGAAAAAGTTGTGCTATTTCTTCAACGGAAAGTGGTTCTTCCGAAAGGTGCCTTCATCTTCACAAATACTAGCTGATCAACCTCATGCTCTTGAAAACCGAACTTTTGAGGGGTGAGGATTGGGGGAGACTACTCAATCCTCTTTCTATAAAGTCCATCTTTTCATGCTTGTTGAGGGATGCCACCCCAAAGGCCTTGGTCACATCTTTGACCCCCCATGACCTTCCCATTACAGTTGATTCGGGCAAAAGAATGCAAACCATCATTCTTTATGCTCTTCTTTGCTTTGCATACGCATTTCTTCCTCCGAAGGACGAGGCTTGAGCTCATGTTGCTTTTGGGCTCTTGGTCCTTGTGGGAGAGAGCAAATGTAGCTTTTCAAATCAATGGAAGCGGTAGACTCTAGGTGAGCCTTATCTTTTTTCCCATTCTTTCGGGAGGAATCGAGAACTTGGTGCCCCCTTTGATCGATCAATGTCGAGGGTTATCCAAGGAAAACTCAATCTCAATCGGGTAATTTCTTTTTCCCCAAGGATGTAACTATCTTGATTACTTTCCCCTTGACTAGCATTTTCTATTGTTCCACTTCATAGTCACCCAATCGAACCAGTTTTGGGAAAAATACTTCAAATCTTGGTTGCATCTTTGTGGTGGTTTCATCAAAGCATGGCTCCATATTACCTCAAAAAGGGGAAATCCTCTTTTTTTACAAAGTACCTATTGAGAGTAGGGTAGTAAGAGACTAAGATCTTCCTAGTTCTCCTCAGACTTTCTCTCCCCTAGTGGTCGGGGAATGTACCAGACCATTTTTTCCCTTTTGTTCATTGCCAAACTAGGCTGCTTTGAACTCCTTGATGATATTTCCCAAGCCCCATGCAAAAAAATATTGCATATTCTTCATCATTTCATTCACTGTGGACCGGGATGGCTTCATAGTTCGGGGAATTTTTCTCCCTTTTTTTGGAATTTCCCTTTTGGCAAAAAAAGGGGCCCTTTGCATGTTGAATTCTTTTTAAACCCAAAGGAACCCTGCGGGCCAAAAAATTTTCCCAAGGTGTTAAAAAGGTCTGGTATATAAATTGCTTGAAAATTTTTTTTATCAAAACCCCCGGGCCCCTTTTTTAAAACCCCAAACCCCGAATTTAAAAATAATTTAAAAATTTTAAAATAAACCCAAACCCCAAAAACCCCAACCCTTTAAAACCCAAACCCCCGAACCCTCCCAAAATTCAAAAACCCTAAACCAAACCAAACCCCTAAACCCTTAACCCAAACCCCAAAAGGGCGGGGCCCCTCCAAAAACCCCAAACCCTAAACCAAACCCAAAACCCAAAAACCCCTTTAACCCCTAAACCCTAAACCCTAAACCCAAACCAAAAACCCCCAAACCCCAAAACGCCAAATTTTAAAACCCCAAACCCAAAAACCCAAAAACCCCAAAACCCCCAAACCCCAAACCCAAAACCCCAAAAACCCCAACCCAAAACCCAAAACCCCCAAACCCAAAACCCTAAACTTTAAACCCAAAACCCTAAACCCAAAACCTAAAACCCTAAACCAAAAAAAACCCAAAAGGCCCCAAAACCCTAAAACCCAAATCCCTAAACCAAAAACCCTTTAAACGTTAAACCCAAAACCCCCTAACACTAAACCCTAAAGACTACACCCTAGACCAAAAACCAAAAACCAAAAACACAAACCCCTAAACCCTAAACCCTAAACCATAAAACATAAACCTTAATCCATAAACCCTAAACCTAAAACCATACACCCTAAATCCTAAACCTTAAACACTTAACCCTATACCCTAAACCCTACCCATTATACCCTAAACCCTAAACCCTAAACCCTAAACCCTAAACTGTAAACTCCAAACCCTAAACCATAAAAATTAAACCCTAAACTATAAACCCTAAAACCTAAACCCAAAACACTAATCCATAAACCCTAAACCTAAAACCATGAACCCTTTCCCAAACCCTAAATTTTAAACCCTAAACCCTAAACCCAAAACCCCAAAAACCATAAACCGAAAAACCCATACACTGAACCCAAACCCTAGACCTTGAAGCCCAAACCCTTCTACCCAAAACCCCCAAACCAGAATCCAAAACCCCGAGCCCAAACCCCTTAACAAAAACACTAAACCCCAATCCTAAACTAGAAACCCTAAACCCAAAAATGCAAAACCCCAAAAATCCTAAACCGTAAACGATAATCCTAAACCCAAACCCTAAACCCTAAGCCCTAAAGCCCTAAAGCCTATACCCAAGCCCATAACCTTATATCCTAATCCCAAATCCAAACCCTAAAACTATATACCCTAAACCAAAATCCCAAACCTTGGACCTCTAACCCATAAAAAACCCCCCTCAAGATCTATACCCAAAACCCTTTAAAATTTAAAAAAACCGATGTCCAAAACCCTTAACCCTAAAAAATAAACCGAAAACCCTAAATCCTAAACAAACCCTAAGACCCTACCCTAGACCCTAGACCCTAGACCCCAAATCCTATACCTCTAACCTTAAACCCAAAGCCCTAAAGCCCTATACCCTAAACCGTAAATCCTGAACCTAAATCCTAAACCCTAACCCTAGATCCTAATCCCTAAACACAAATCCCTAAGCCCTAAACCTTAAACTCTTATCCCTAAACTGAAATCCCTAAACCCAAAACCCTAACACCCAAACCCTGAACGCAAAACCGCAATCCATAAATCCTAAACCCTAAACCCTAAACACAACACCCTAAACCCCAAGCCCAAAACCCTAAACCAAACCCCAACAAACACCTAAACCCAAACCCTAAACCATCACCCAAAACAAAAACCCCAAACCCAAAACCCTAAACCCAAACACTAAACCCTAGAACCAAGACCCTAAACCCTAGACCCAAAACCCAAAAACCCCAAACACTCAACACAAAACTCTAAACCATAAACCCTCAACCCAAATTTTAAAACCCTAAACCCTAAACCCTAAACATCACACCAAAGCCAAAACCCGTGAACTTAACCCAAACTCTAAAGTTTAAAACCCCTAAACCCAAAACCCCCAAACCCCATACCATAAACCTCAATCCCCAAACCCAAAACCCAAAACCCAAAACCCAAAACACAAAACCATAAACCCAAACCCTAAACCCTAAACCCTAAACCCTAAACCCTAAACCCAAAACCCCCCAAAACCTTAAATCCCAAACCCAAAACCCCTAAAAGCAAAACCCCCAAACCCCCAAACCCTAATCCCTAAACCCTAAACCATAAACCCCAACCTCGCCCCAAAAAAATCCCAATCCCAAAACCCCCACACTAAAAACCCCAAAAACCCTAAACCCTAAACTCTAAACCTTGAACCAGAAACCCAAAAACTCAACCCTAAAACTCTTAACCATAAATCCCAAAACCAAAAAAATTAAACCCAAGACCCAAAATCCAACCCCAATCAGACCCCAAAACCCCCAAAGCCTTATACCTAAACCCTAAACCCTAAACCCTAAACCCCAAACCCTAAATTCCAAACCCTAAACCCTAAACGCTAAACCCTAAACCCTAAACCGTAAACCCTACACCCTAAACCCAAAACCCAAAACCCAAAACCCTAAACTCTAAACCCTGAAATGTAAAGCCTAAATCAGATCTCAATCCTATCCCAAAAATCAAATCCTATGCCCTAAACACAAAAAAAAACCCAAAACCCTACACACTACACCCTAACTCCAACACCCCAACCCAAAAACCATATACACTAACCCCTAAACCAAAAAAACCGGGACTCAAAACAATTAACCCTAAACACAAAACCCCAAAAACCCCAAAATCCTAAACCCTCAACCCAAAACCTTCCCCCTTTAAAACCCCCAAATCTCAAACCCTAAACCCAAAATCCTAAACCCCAGACTAAACCCCAAACATTAAACCCAAAACCCTAAACCCTAAACCCCAAACCCTAAACCAAAAAACCAGAATCCTAAACCCCAAACCCTAAACCCTAAACTCTAAACCCCAATCAAACCCCCAAAATCAGAACCCAAAAACTAAACCATAAAACTCTTAACCATAAATCCTAAACCTCAAGCCTAAACCCAGGCCCAAAATCCCAAACACCTAACCTTATACTAAGCCCTAAAGCTTTATCCCCCAAAAGCCTAATCACTAAATCCTAAACTCTATCCCCTAAACCGTGGACCCTAAATCCCATGCCTTAAACCAAAACCCCAAAACCCCGAAAAGCTAAATACTAAAACCCTAAACCCAAAACCCCTAGACCCTAAACCTTCAACCCCAAACCCAAAACCCTCAAACCCAAAACCCCGAAAACCTAAACCAAACCCTACACACCACACCCTAAACCCAAAAACCCAAGCTAAAAACCAAAAAACCCCGAGCCTATAATCCCAAACATAAAACCCATAACCTAAACCCAAACCCAAACCTTAAACCTTAATCCTTAAACCCAAACAAAAAACTCTAAACCCCAAATCCTAAACCCCCACACACTAAACCCCAAAACCCAAGTCCCACACATTAAACCCTAAACCCTAAACCTAAAACCTTAAACCCTAAACCTTAAACCCTAAATTTTAAAACCCTAAACCTTAAACCCCAAAGCCACTACC
>JAJSZK010000346.1:0-14470 GCA_022985045.1 Macadamia tetraphylla | reverse complement strand
GAAAATAAGCAAAAAAATTATAGGAAAATTCTCAAAGTTTATTTATCTCTTTTCTCTCCTCCACCTTAGCACTTTTGGTCTCAAAAGATCTCACAATCAATTGTGGATTTCTCCCTTTTAGGAAAGAGAAATTTATTACCCTACCTCCCCATTCCCTATAAATACAACTCATGCTAGAGGAGGGGAGACAATTCATTCTTCTTCTAGTTTTTTTTTTTAGTTGCTCTCTCTCTCCCTCTCTCACTCTTTAGTTTTAGTTCTTCTCTGTTTTTGCTTTAATCACTTTTGTAATATTTTTTTATGTCAATTAATGCAAGCACTCTTTCATTCTTATTCAACTTTTTTTTGTTTATGATTTATGCAATTGAGTTGTAATTTTTTTTAAGTTATATTTCTAGGCTTAGATCTAGGTGACAAGATCACGAGCCGTGGAGCAATTTTTTTTCAAATTCAAGCATTGATTCAAGTAAGTAGGCTCCTTCAGTAGTCTTCTCTCCCCCCTCTCATTCCCTCTTCTGACTACCATTTCTTTCTTAATTTAGGATTTTTATTTTCAGTCGTTACATTATTGCTATCCCTTTCCCCCAAGGTTCATGGCTAGTGCATGTTTTGGTTTTGCCCCTCCTAGCCATAGAACCATCAATTTATTACTTTTATTTTAATTGTCTCCTTTTCCCTAAAGCCAAGTAGAGTAACCCTTGTAAGAGTGACTCTCTGGTCAAGTAGGGAAGCTTATATTATGGTGCATCCCTCGGGCTAAGTAGAGAAACCTACTTGTGAGTCTCTCTCTAGCTTTATCCCCTTTCTTTTACTTTATTTTTATTTCAGCATTTTTTTCTTTATTTATTTATTTTTTTAATTGCGTGGGTTGTTTATTTTCAGTTATTTATTTATTTAATTTTAATTACGTGGCTTACGTCTTTAAATTCTTAGATGACGAATGGTTAGGACGTTATTTTAGATACATATATTTAGGACGGTAATTAGAATTAGATCACAACCAATAATCGGTTCACTTTCGCATTATTAAAAGAAATAAAAAAATAAAGTGGCTACTCTCCCTGTGTTCAACCCGTAGCTACACTGATCCATACGCTTGCGGTTACATTTTAAATCTCAAACAAGTTTTTGGCATCGTTGCCTGAGAGACAGTTCCATGTTATTTTTTGCTTTATTTTGGTAAATCGGAGTGTTTTGTTTTTCCTTTTCTTTTGTTGAATTCCTGAGAAGAACAACTTGCAGTAATAGTTGTATCGGTGGAGGTCGCCATGCCTCACAATATGATAAAGACAGGTTTCGCCCTGTAGCAGTACCTCAGGAATTGACCTGAGCAACCCCGGATCCCTGCCGTTAAGCTCCTAAAAAGCAAAAAAAAAAATCAAAAAAAAAATCATTAAAAAAAAAAAGGTTTTGCTATCCATTATTTTGTGCTTGTCTTACTTTAGTTGCGGGTAGTTTTCTGTTGCATGAGTGTTAGGTGGGTACGTAATACTAAGAATCGGTTAGAAAGAAGAGATCCAACAAGTAGTGACGCTATACGTTTGCTCTCTTTAAAACCCTTCAATATGGGAGACCAACAGCAAAACCCTTCACCTAAATCTCTGAAAGATAGGTTCTACCCTACTAGAATAGCCCAACCTTCCTGCATAGTTCTACCACAAGCCCAGGGCAATAATTTTGAACTTAAATCTCAATACATCACTATGTTGCCCCACTTCCATGGGTTGACCTCTGAGGATGCATACCTATTTCTAAGGGAATTTGAAGAGGTATGTGTTCTAATTAAGATCCAACAGCTTTCTGATGATGTTGTTAAGCTTAGGTTTATCACTTTTGCATTGAAAGACCAAGCTAAGAAGTGGTTGTATGGGTTACCCACAAATTCTATAACCTCATGGGAACAGTTCACAGTTGTCATCCTTAAGAAGTTTTTCCCAACTCACAAGACCAATAAGCTTAGAAGTGATATCCTTCAGTTTAGGCAAAAGCCTAGTGAGTCATTTTCCAAACTTATGGAGAGATTCAAGGATCTACTCCAAGAATGCCCTCACCATGGCCTAGACCTATGGCATTTATGTCAAATAATTTATGAGCGTATTGATTACCCAACTAAACAAATGATAGAGTCTATGTGCCCTGAGGGATTCACATCCTTTATAGATGAAGGAAATGCATGGAAATTCTTATTTGACTTAGCTGACAAAACCCGTGAGTGGGAATCAACCCAAGAGAGTGAAAGAACCATAAGAGGAAAATGATATTTTGTGGATGGGATAGTAGCCAAGGAAGCCCATTTGGATAGCCTAATCAAGAGGATTGAGGCTATTGTTCCTAGAGAGCCATCATCAGTCAATTTGGTTAAGATTTCTTGTAATATCCCGCTTCTTGAACCCGGTCTGATTTCGCGGTTGAACCGGTTTAACCATGCAGGAACCGAGCCAGAGGATGTTAGAGCGGGTTCCTTATGGGCTATGATGGCACGGGTGACCTTAAACACCGGCTGGCCCGACAAGTCCGAGCCAGTGCCAGAAGAGACGGGAGTGCCCGAACCATGTACGTGCACCTACCATAAGGCTATGTACGGATAGAACAGGTATTATATCCGTATTTTAAGGTTATATACGTATGCTACATTGTATGCTTGGGGTAGGGTCCGAGCCGAGGTCTGAGCCCGGTCAAAATCCCAAGTTTTGACTCTCGGATGGGTATGACCGGTGGGTACACCCACCCACCTGAGTGACCCATCCATCACTATTCACTTAAATAGGAATAGTATATAAAGCTTTATGACTTCTTCTCTTTCCATTTATTACCCCCGTACGTTTGGGAGAAAAGTACAGAGGAGAGAGAAAAGGAAGGGAAGAAGAAAGGAAGAGGAAGAAAGGGAAGATTTCAGCGGCGCCGAAGCTCGATCTTGCCATTCCGGTGCCGGGAGAGTAATCTTCAACTCGAGATCTCAGTTGGAGGTAAGAAAAGTTGGGTTTGATGAACATTCACCATAACCACGCTTTAAACCCTTGATTCGAGTATGGTTTCTCAAGATCTTGTAAACACCCTTTGAAATGTTGAATCTAAGGTTTAATAGATGATTTATGTGTTGATCTTGAAGGATTTGAAGAGATATTGACAAGGTAGAAGGAGCATTGTGAGTTGGAAGTGTTTTGAAGGGTTTGAAGTCATTTTGAGCAAAGAAGGTAAGATGGTTCCCCTCACTTGAATCTAACTTAAATCTAAGCTAGAACCATCCTATAGGACTCTAAAGGTGTGAGGAATGGGTTGAGAAAAGCCCCATTTGGGTCCCCAAGGAATGGAGGAAGATGAGAAAAGCGGGGTTTTTTGCCAAAACCGGAGGTACAACCGTGGGTCCCTACCCACCGAGACACCCACCCGAGAGGACCAGGGGGTCCCTGGCCAAACCGGCGGGTAGGACCGGCGGGTCCTACCGGCGGGTAGGGACCCGCCGGTCCCAAACCGGCGGGTTGGACCGGTGGGTGGACAACCCACCTGAGTGACCCACCCGAGTGGACAGAATGTGATTCTTGGGTCGATTGAGCCCAAATCGGACGTGGGACCTTCTTTCGACGTTCTAAACACGATTTTGACGTCGGATTTCATTAATTTTGATTCTAAATTGGTGAAGTACTAACCCCGCTCAATTATGTTAGGTTCACCAAATCATACCCGATTCGCTCCGGATCTCGCTGCAAACGAGACTTCGATACGCTACAAGTAAGTGGAGAGAGGACGTTTGGCCTTGTTTCAAGGCATTTGTTTGGCATTCATATAACTATATCTAATTTAGTCATGTCATCATGAATATGCTATATAGATTAGTCATTCCACTCATTGATGTGCATATATGCTATGTTTACTTTCAAATGCAAATTGAATGTGATGTTATATGTTGAATGTGTACATCATGTTGCATAATGCCTTGATAGACTAGATGCCGTGGTCGGCTTGGAAACGAATGCATTGGTGGCCCGTGGTATGGGACACGGAGGCACTATCGATCGTCTTGAATATAGGAGCATGCGGTATTAGGATTCTCACCATCCGTTACTCGACCCTTCACAGGGTTGAGGTGTTGGGTTGCCATTTGGGGAGAGCGAGGGTCGCGTTGTCGGACCTGTGGCGGTTAGGCATTACGCGCATCGTGTAGGAGACGAAGCAACCCGGTGGTATTTCAAGAGGGCCAATCGTCTGCTTTTAAATTCTTTGGAGTCGACTTGTCATTTAAATTTATTTACATTTCTGTGAGGCCGGTGGCGGCATTGTCTTTATTTTTCCGAGTACTCACGGTGGGCCTTCTCCAACACCCTATGGGTATCGCGGAGGAGTTCGCTGGCCTCGTGCGGAGTATCACGCGCCTGTGGTTGTAGTAGCACTAAAACCAAAGACTTAGTAATGTTGATTAGGTGCCTGTGATTTAAAATGACTTGCATGCCATGTAGTGCATATGATGTGATGTGTTGTGTGGATCGTGTGTGTGGTCCACCTCTCTACTCTTGAGCTAGTGAGCTCATCCACGTGTGCACCTTTTTAGATGATTTTGCGGTCATGCATCGAGGAGGGGTGGGTCCCACCGTCGAGTTCCCGAGGAGGGCCGGTGGACCCCGAGGAGTTTGAGCACGGCGTAGGTCAGCGTGTGAGAGGTTTGGGAACAGGTTCGAGGCAGTGAGCCCCGGCCTTGATACCGATGCGGTTGCGTCTCGATGTTTTGGATAATTTCTGTATATAATTGATATTCCAACTTTATTCTTTTGTGTATATATATCATGCCTTGACCCAAATGTATATAATTATGGTATCGCCATTTGGGTATCGGTATATAGGAATTATCGGTAAAACTTAGTCTTCCGCTGATTTGATGAGTTGATGTTAGTGTGTATCTTGTGGTGGAATCGATTTCGATGATCTGGCGGGTTTGGGTTAACGGTGTTAACTCGGTCACCGCTCGGTTCGAGCGACGAGGTGTGACAAGCGGTGGTATCGGGGCGTGATGCTCTGCTCCACTCCTTGCATACCATTAGAATCCGTAGATTCTATAATAGGAAAATGGGGTTGGGTAAAGATAAAAGCTTAAAGACTAAAAGTCAAAGAAAGAAAGTATAAAATGGAGTTATATTATAAGTGGCATTCATGGCATGCGTGAGTGTAGATAAAGGGTAATTAGGTGGGTACTATAACCTATAAAGTACTATTTGACGAAATTTCGGACATAACGTAAAGTGGGATTTCAAAAAATTTTACACAAAACCGATAAACGACAGATAATAATATAACAAAGAGCACAAATAGAAAAGTCACATCACCACGAAACCACACAGGAACTCCACATATGAAAACATTATAATAGTCCAATATCCAAAGATGTTTCATTCCATAAATGAAATTCAAGTTACATCGCAATTACAAGGAATGAGAAGAAATAAATCTACAAGGTCTACAAAAGAGAAAAAATGGATAAATAGCTGGGTGGTCAAGCTAAGCCTCACTGAGCGTCGTCATCGTCGTCGATGATCACCACGTTCGCTGGAGGCCTGGAGTTAACATCGAAGCGGTGATCGTAATAATCGAACCTCGCGTTCACCACCTGTACCTCCCTCCTAAGCCGGCCATAATCTGCTGAGATGGCGGTGGCCCTGGTGTCCAAGTCCTGACCCAGCCTACGGAAAGAATCCTCCAAAGTGGTCTGCCGGGAGGAAATCTCGTCGGCCGCCTCGATGTCTGGATCAGCCATCTGCAAGGCCCGCATGGAGGCTGTCCGGTCCTCATAGTCGTAGTCACCACTCCCAGGTGGTGGGGCTTCATATGGTGGGGCTGTAGCTCTGGAAGAACTAGGGCCCGTACCTCTCGACGCCTGAGGCACCTCCTCAGGGATACTGCCACCCATCCGATCCTCCTCCTCGTCCTGAGGAACGTAGTCCTCGTCCTCCTCACTGGACTCCTCCTCCATGAGGACATCCTCTACAGGGGCAGCCCTCTTACCCCTACCTCTCCGAGCTCCCGATCTAGGAAGGATAGAAAAACTTATGACATGAAACATGGTGATGGCAACGCATGGAAACGTGCCAAAACAGTAAAATGACAGCAAAGGACAGCAAAAAGCAATAGGCATGAATGAAATGGGGAAATTCAAGTCCCTTGTGCAAATTGGGATAGAATGGAGTGAAAGCTTGAAACCCTAGGTCTAGAATGAAATGCCATAGTAATGGGATGATGGAATTGCAAGAATATAACCCAAATGGACTATGGAATTCCATGAGTACAAGTATGGATGAAAATCAAGGAAACCAATGCCAAAATAGGGATTTTCATGAAAATGCATGAGGATTTCAAGCATAAGGGATGATCCAATGAAATCTAACTCATATCTAGCGTAAAACAAGTGAAATGCATTACATAGAAGACATCAATTTGAGAAAAACAGTAAGGATTGAAGAAACCCCAAATTTGGGAACCTAGGGCATCAATTTGGGTTTTTCTCCAAATAAAGTGGGATGAATCCTATAAACTACAAATGAGCACAATGGAATCATCACAAACACATGATAATACTTTTCTATGGTGGAAAATAGAAAGAAAGCCTAGAAAGTAAATCCAAATCAAGCATTTCACCCAAATTTGAAATTCGGAAAAGGAGAAGAAGAAGAACTTACTTGGATGAAGGCGAGTTGAATCCTTTCTAAAGCGTCAGTGGGTGAGTAGACTCGAGTGGAAGCGCGGTAAACTCCCAAAATCGCCCAAGAGGAAGGAAGTAAGAAAGGAGAGGGTGAGTAGCGAGATGAAGCAGGGCCTTTCGGCCTGTTAGATTTTAACCTCGGGCAAGACCGGGGTCGAACCGGCAGGTCCATACCGCCGGTGACACCCGCGTTTGGGTGCTAGGACAGCGGGTCAAGACCGCGGGTCCCTACCAGTTCATCCACGGTTTGGATGAAGGGAAAATTTTTAAAATTTTGAAAATTTTCCTTCTTTGTCTTTCCCTTCTTTTCTCATATTATGAATGCATTGGTTTTATGGTGGAATTAATCCTATGATCGATATACTACGGTCAAGTGGGACCATTCGCATGTATGTTGTGAACTTTGCGTATCACGGAATTGAGCTATGAATAATTACAGGCTATCATACACTATAACACCTCACCTAATGGCATATGATTATGTGCCTAAATCAGTCTATGGTGTTTAACGATGCGGTGTGTGACATGTTCCGGTACAAGGATACGATGGTGCGTACTAGATCCGTAGTGATGCGAGGTACCTCACGGGATCCTCGTCGGTCGATCGACCACAAAATCCCGGAGGGGCCCGTTCGTGGGGCATACCTCGCCTCCATTACTGCAGAGACCCATGGTCGGTGGGACACATGGGAACCCACCTATGACTTCACTCCCGGACCCTCCACCGGTCATTACACCGGGAGATGTTGCTACAATAATTCAGCAATCCCAACAAGCTTTTCAGCAACAAATGCTTCAACAACAGCAAGCATTTATGTCGCCATCCGACACAGTTGGAATTTTCTCAACTGGTCAACCTCCCGGTACTCACTCCAGAGGACCCACACGGGTGGGAGCAGGACCACAAGTGGGTACACCTCCAATCCCACCATTCGGTATTCCTCGGCATGGGATGCCTCATCCTTATGCCTACTATCCTACCTATGCTCCTAACTTCCGGGAAGTAATACGTCAAGGGTGGTAGAAATCGTTCAAGAGGAACTTACCACGGTATTCTCTAAGGTGGGGAGTGATCCTCTAGAACCGGATCAATGGATCCAAGAATTGGAGAAGATATTTGAGGTGCTTGAGTGCACGGATGCCCGAAGCTCATTTGTCTTTGGGTTACAATTCAAGAAAGAGGCAAATTCGTGGTGGCAAGCTTCCAAGCCTATATTGATGGCTGCTCATCCGAACCTACTTGGGAGCAGTTTAAGGAGTTGTTCTTGGACAACCACTATCCTGCATTCGAGAGATCGAAAAGAGCGGAGTTCATGGCCTTAACTCAAGGAGGTAAGACGTCCTTGAGTATCGATGTTTGAAAGTTTATTCCATTTTGCCCCAAGGCATATGCGAGCATGAAGAAAGGCCGAGGTTCCTAAAAGGCCTAAAAGCATCGATCGAATTCGGGGCTTGAAGTCTTGGATTTGACCGAATATGGTCGATTATCGAAGGCCAAGACAATGGAAGATAAGCAAAAGGGTGAACAGTCCTCACTCCGGATGGGAAGAGATCAAATCCATTCTCGGATGTGGGAAATTCCTCCAAGGCATACCGTGGATCATATAGTTCGGGGCCTATGTATAGGCAGCCCTATAGGCCGTCGGCTACCCTCCTAGGCAGTTGGTGGTTGGGTTCTACTTCCTTCGCCAACACTAGTGTGGCACCTCTACTTCAAGGCCACCTCGACCTCCATCGCACGGGTCAAGTGCGGAGGGCCCGCTCGTTCCGACGTCTCGATTCGTTGCTTCAATGCCATTCCTATGGGCATTATGCGAAAGCTCGGTCCCGACCAGCCTTGCCCTCCGATACCTTCTGACCTCCCTTGCCTCGAGGCAATCAACCTGAGGAAGGATGTATGCCTTATCGGCAGGAAGTCGAGGCAAATTTGAAGTTATGGGTACATTTTAAATTTAAAAGAAGTTCATTATGATTCATATTGATGACTCTGAAATAACATACATTGCTATATTAGGTATCCTACCCATATCGGGCATACCACCTATGTTTTATTTGATTAGGAGCTACTCATTCCTTCGCATCTAAGAGATTTGTAGGAAACTTGGGATGGCACCGGGATCTTAGACCATGGAATGATTGTTAGTATGCCTACCGGTAAAATTGCACAGTTGAAGGAAGTGTATGGACCATGCCCGGTAGAGATTAGTGGGAAGAACTTTGATGCACAACTCATTAAGTTCAATATGCAGAATTTTGATGTTATATTGGGTATGGATTGGTTGTCGGCTCATCGAGCTAACGTGATTTGTGCGGAAAGGCTGATTAAGGTAACAGATGACGAAGGGAAAGAATGGGTATACCGAGCAGACACAATAAAAAGGGTGAAGAAAGTTCTGGTCTCCGCTCTTCAAGCGGTAAAGTTACTAGAAAGTGGATGTCAGGGTTACATAGCCTCGGTACTCGATGTTGATGCAAGAGTTACACCTCTAGAAGAAGTAAAGGTGGTTAAAGAGTTTCCCGATGTTTTCCCAGATGATCTGATGCATTTACCACCTGACAGAGAGTTGGAGTTTGCCATAGACTTGACTCTTGGAGCAGCTCCAGTATCTAAGGCTCCATATAGGATGGCACCAGCTGAATTGAAGGAGTTGCAGATGCAGTTGCAGGAATTGTTAGAAAAGGGGTTTATTCGCCCAAGTGTTTCACCTTGGGTGCCCGTGTTGTTTGTTAAGAAGAAGGATGGTAGTTTGCGTATGTGCATAGATTACCGGGAATTGAATAAGTTAACCATTAAGAACCGGTATCCATTGCCACGCATCGATGATTTATTTGATCGATTCGAGGGCGAGTATTTTCAAAGATAGACCTTCGGTCCGGCTATTATCACTCAAGATAAAGAGTAGTGATATACCCAACACAGCATTTAGGACTCGATACGGCCATTATGAGTTCCTAGTGTTGTCCTTCGGGTTAACCAATGCGCCGGCAGCATTTATGGATCTAATGAATCGAGTATTCCAGGATGTGCTCGACAAATGGGTAATTGTTTTTATCGACGATATCTTGATCTACTCCAAGACCGAAGAGGAGCACACTCAACACTTGAGAATGGTGTTACAGAGGTTGAGAGATCAACAGCTGTTTGCCAAGTGCAGCAAGTGTGAATTTTGGCTTGAACAAGTTGGATTCCTGGGGCACGTAGTGTCTAAAGCTGGAATCGAAGTAGATCCTGCTAAGGTAAAAGCGATGAGTGGAATGGGAAAGTCCCAAGAATGTTCTTGAAATTAGAAGCTTCTTGGGTTTGGCTGGATATTACGGCGTTTCATCGAGAATTTTGCTCGGATCTCGGCACCAATGACCGAGTTGACTAAAAAGGGTGTGAAATTTTTAGACGAGGAATGTGAGAAGAGCTTCCAAGAATTGAAAGAGAAGTTGGTGACTGCCCCGGTGCTGACTATTCCTGAAGGCACAGGTGGAATGACGGTTTATACCGATGCTTCCAAAGTTGGGTTGGGTTGTGTTCTCATGCAGCGGAAAGGTAATAGCGTATGCATCCCGACTAACTAAAGGAGTATGAGAAGAACTACCCCTCATGACTTGGAACTAGCATCGATCATTTTCCCCTTTAAGATCTGGCGACACTATTTGTATGGGGAGAAGTGCGAAATATCTGACCATAAAAGCTTGAAATACTTCTTCACCGGAAGGATTTGAATATGGGGAGAGAAGATGGCTTGAACTCATGAAGGATTATGGCTGCGATATTGGTATCATCGGCAAGGCTAATGTAGTGGCGGATGCATTGAGTCGGAAGACACGTTGTAGCTTTCATGTAGCATAAGCTCACCACTTGTGCAAAGGCGATGCTAATGGAAGAGACCCTCTTGTATGAAGGGCAACCCTAGAGCTTGAACCTCAACGGAAAACCTTAAATGGTTGGCGGTATCTTTATCGGCTCTCGAGTGCACCCGGGCAATTAGGCAAGAGGTGATCTTGAAGCAACCTTTGGATCTGAATTGCGGAATCGAATTAAGGTTCAAGACCAAACAATGAGCGACCAGATTTTACTTTAGCGATGATGGGGCATTGATGTTTGAGGCAGATTATGTGTGATGATTTGGATATCGGGATAAAATCGTGAGAGAAGCACACGCTCAGTACTCACTTCATCCGAAAGTACCAAAATGTACAAAGACCTCAAACAAAGTTCTTGGTGGCCAAGCATGAAAGTCACCATAGCTTTGTATGTGGCGACTTGTTTACGTCAAGGTGAAAGTGAGAGGCATCGACCTTATGGTACCCTTGACCACTCCATGCAGAATGGAAGTGGGAAAGGATTACAATGGACTTAGTCCGGACTACCAAGTACACCTAAGGGAATGGATGCAATATGGGTGATTGTGGACGGCTTACCAAGGTAGCATTTCTTCCTATCAAGACCAAGTTCTCCATGGCCAAACTAGCACAACTTTACATGGATAACATAGTGCGTTTACATGGAGTGCGGTGAGCATTGTGTCGGATAGGGACCCAAGGTTCACTTCAGTTTTGGAAAAGTTTACGGCGTGCCTTGGGATCGCATCGAACTTGAGTACAACTTTTCACCCACAGACGGATGGTCGATCGGAGCGAACCATCGAGATATTAGAAGACATGCTCGGGGCATGTGCAATGGAGATAGTGGCATGGGAAGATTATATACCTCTTATGGGTTTGCATTTAACAACGTTACCAAGCTACAATTGGGATGGCCCCTATGAGGCGTTATATGGCGAAGTCAGAACTCCTTTGTATTGGGATGAGGTAGGTGAACGTCGAATGTTAGGACCGGAGATGATCCAAATGACTTGTGACAAGGTCGGCGTTATTAAAAGAACGGATTAAAGCGCTCATCCGTCAAAAGAGCTATGCGGACACCCGCAGGAAGGAGATTGAATTTCAGCCAGGAGAAAAGGTATTTCTCAAGATCTCACCTACTAAAGGTTTGCAAAGGTTTCACAGAAAGGGGAAGTTGAGCCCAAGATACATGGGACCATTTGAGATCTTGTCCCGGGTTGGCTCAGTAGCCTACATGCTTGCTCTGCCACCTTCACTTGGAAATGTTCACAATGTATTCCATGTATCCATGCTGAAGAAGTACGTGCATGATCCATCTCATGTACTACCCGTGGAACCGAGGTCCCGAAGCTGATATGACCTACAGGGACCGTGAAATTTTGGACGGAAGGTGAAAACCCTTAACGCTCCATTTCCTATGTAAAGGTGCGATGGGTGGTCATTCACTTGAAGAAGCATCTTGGGAGGTAGAAGGAGAATCGAGCCAAGTACCCTCATCTTTTGATCAACGTGCACGCAATTTCGAGGCGAAATTTTTGAGAGGGGGTAATGTAATATCCGCTTCTTGAACCCGTCGTTTTGCGGTTGAACGGTTTAACCATGCGAACCGAGCGAGGGATGTTAGGCGGGTTCCTTATGGGCTATGATGCACGGGTGACCTTAAACACGGCTGGCCCTACAAGTCGAGCCGTGCGGAAGAGGCGGAGTGCCCGAACCATGTCGTGCACCTACCATAAGGCTATGTCGGATAGAACAGGTATTATATCCGTATTTTAAGGTTATATCGTATGCTACATTGTATGCTTGGGGTAGGGTCCGAGCGAGGTCGAGCCGGTCAAAATCCCAAGTTTTGACTCTCGGATGGGTATGACGGTGGGTACCCCACCCACGAGTGACCCATCCATCACTATTCACTTAAATAGGAATAGTATATAAAGCTTTATGACTTCTTCTCTTTCCATTTATTACCCGTCGTTTGGGAGAAAAGTAGGAGGAGAGAAAAGGAAGGGAAGAAGAAAGGAAGAGGAAGAAAGGGAAGATTTCAGCGGCCGAAGCTCGATCTTGCCATTCGGTCGGAGAGTAATCTTCAACTCGAGATCTACAGTTGGAGGTAAGAAAAGTTGGGTTTGATGAACATTCACCATAACCAGCTTTAAACCCTTGATTCAGTATGGTTTCTCAAGATCTTGTAAACACCCTTTGAAATGTTGAATCTAAGGTTTAATAGATGATTTATGTGTTGATCTTGAAGGATTTGAAGAGATATTGACAAGGTAGAAGGAGCATTGTGAGTTGGAAGTTTTTTTGAAGGGTTTGAAGTCTTTTTTGAGCAAAGAAGGTAAGATGGTTCCCCTCACTTGAATCTAACTTAAATCTAAGCTAGAACCATCCTATAGGACTCTAAAGGTGTGAGGAATGGGTTGAGAAAAGCCCCATTTGGGTCCCCAAGGAATGGAGGAAGATGAGAAAAAGCGGGGTTTTCGCCAAAACGCCGGGTACAACCGGTGGGTCCCTACCCACGAGACACCCACCGAAGGACCAGGGGTCCCTGGCCAAACCGCGGTAGGACGGTGGGTCCATGGTGGGTCCCTACCCCCGGTCCCAAACCGGGGTTGGACGTGGGTGGACAACCCACGAGTCCACCCGAGTGGGCGAGAATGTGATTCTTGGGTCGATTGAGCCCAAATCGGACGTGGGACCTTCTTCGACGTTCTAAACACGATTTTGCGTCGGTTTCATTAATTTTGATTCTAAATTGGTGAAGTACTAACCCGCTCAATTATGTTAGGTTCACCAAATCATACCCGATTCGCTCGGATCTCGCCGTCCGAACGAGACTTCGTATCGCTACAAGTAAGTGGAGAGAGGACGTTTGGCCTTGTTTCAAGGCATTTGTTTGGCATTCATATAACTATATCTAATTTAGTCATGTCATCATGAATATGCTATATAGATTAGTCATTCCACTCATTGATGTGCATATATGCTATGTTTACTTTCAAATGCAAATTGAATGTGATGTTATATGTTGAATGTGTACATCATGTTGCATAATGCCTTGATAGACTAGATGCGTGGTGGCTTGGAAGCGAATGCATTGGTGGCGTGGTATGGGACACGGAGGCACTATCGATCGTCTGCATATAGGAGCATGCGGTATTAGGATTCTCACCATCCGTACTCGACCCTTCCCAAGGGGGTTGAGGTGTTGGGTTGCCTTTTGGGGGAAGCGAGGGTCGCGGTTGTCGGACCTTTGTGGCGGTTAGGCATTACGCCGAGTCGTGTGAGACGAGGCAACCCGTGGTATTTCAAGAGGGCCAATCGTTGCTTTTAAATTCTTTGGAGTCGACTGTCATTTAAATTTATTTACATTTGTTGAGAGCGGTGGACGGTATTGTCTTTTTTTTTCCGAGTACTCACGGTGGGCCTTCTCCAACAGCCCTATGGGCGGTCGAGGGAGTTGCGGCTCGTGCACGGAGTATCTGCGTTTGGTTGTAGTAGCACTAAAACCAAAGACTTAGTAATGTTGATTAGGTGCTGTGATTTAAAATGACTTGCATGCCATGTAGTGCATATGATGTGATGTGTTGTGTGGATGTGTGTGGTCCACCTCTCTACTCTTGAGCTAGTGAGCTCATCCACGTGTGCACCCCTTTTTAGATGATTTTGGTCATGCATCCGAGGGCGGGGGTGGGTCCCACCGTCGAGTTCCCGAGGAGGTGGTGGACCTCGAGGAGTTTGAGCACGGCGTGGGCGCGTGTGAGAGTGTGTTGTGGGCACGGTTACGAGGCAGTGAGCTCAAATTTTGAACGATCAGTTACGTACTCGATGTTTTGGATAATTTCGTATATAATTGATATTCCAACTTTATTCTTTTTGTGTATATATATCATGCCTTGGCCCAAATGTGTATAATTATGGTATCGCCATTTGGGTATCGTATATGGA
>JAJSZK010000345.1:0-14606 GCA_022985045.1 Macadamia tetraphylla | reverse complement strand
TAGTAAAGAGGAGAGAGAAAAGAAAGGGAAGAAGAAGGGAAGAGAAGGAAGAGAAGGAAGAGGAAGGAGAGAAGGATTTCAGCGGTGCTGAAGCTTGATCTTCCCATTCCGGCACCGGGAGAGTGATCTTCAACTCTAGATCTACAGTTAGAGGTAAGCAAAGTTGGGTTTTGTGAACATTCACCATATCCAAGCTTTAAACCCTTGATTCGAGTATGGTTTCTTGAGATCTTGTAAATCCCCTTTGAAATGATGGATCTAAGGTTTAATAGATGATTTATGTGTTGATCTTGAAGGATTTGAAGAGATATTGACAAGGTGGAAGGAGCATTGTGAGTTTGAAGTGATTTGGAGGGTTTGAGGTTGTTCTTGAGCAAAGAAGGTAAGATGGTTTCCCATCACTTGAATCTAACCTAGATCTAGGTTAGAACCATCCTATAAGACCTTGAAGGTGTGAAGAATGGATGGGAAAAGCCCCCATTTGAATCTCCAAAGAATGGAGGAAGTTGGGAAGAAACAGTGTCTTTTCCGCCAAGACCGGTGGGTCTCTTACCACTGTGGCACCCACCGAGAGGGCAGGGCCTTCGCCCAACCGCGGTGGAACCAAGGGCTTCACCGGGCGGCCCTACCCGACCGGTGGTAGGACCGTGGCTGACACCACCTGTCCGACTCCACCCGTAGGGCCCGAAGGTGATTCTTACTCCCGATTGGACCCAAATCGGACGCGTGACCTTCTTTTGATGTTCTAAACATGATTTTGTCATCGGATTTCATTAATTTTGATCCTAAAATGGTGAAGTACTAACCCCGCTTAATTATGTTAGGTTCACCAAATCCTACCCGATTCGCACCGGATCTCACCCGTACCGAACGGGAATCCTCGTACACTACAAGTAAGTGGGGAGAGGAAGTTTGGCCTTGTTTCAAGGCATTGTTTGACATTCATTTAAATATATCTAGTCTAGTCATGCCATCATGAAAATGCTATGTAGTCTAGTCATCCCACACATTGATGTGCATATGTGCTATGTTTACTTTCCAAATGCCAATTGAATGAGATGTTATATGTTTAATGTGGACATCATCGTGCATGTTGCATTGATAGACTAGATGCCGTAGTCGGCTTGGAGACGAAAGTGCATTGGTGGCCCGTGGAATAGGACACGGAGGCACTATGCAATCGCATTATTGTCATATAGAGCATGCGGTATTAGGATTTTCACCATCCTGCTACGCACCCTTCCCAACAGGGTTAAGGTGTTGGGTTATCATTTGGGGAAGCAGTGGTCGCGTCGCCGTCACTGTGGCGGTTAGACATAACGCCCGACGAGTCATGTAGGACACGCAAACCCGTGGTACATTCAAGAGGGCCAATCGTATCGCTTTTAAATTGCCGAGTCAAGACCTTTATTTTCACCATTTACATTTCGCTGAGAGTCGTGGACGCATTATCTTTACTTTTCGAGTACTCACGGTGGGCCTTCTCCGACAGCCCTATGGGCGATCATGAGGGAGTTCGAGGCTCGTACTTGAGTATACGCCAAGACCGTGGTTGTAGTAGCACTAAAACCAAGGACTTAGTAATGTTGCTTAGGTGGATGTGATTTAAAATGTATAGCATGGCATGTAGTGCATATGATGTGTTGTGATGTGTGGACCATTGTGGTCCATCTTTCTACTTATCGAGCTAGTGAGCTCATCCCACGGTACACCCCTTTTAGATGATTTTGCAGTCATACATCCGAGGAGTATGGGTGGGTCCCACAATGAAGTTTCCTCAAGAGGACTGTGGACCTCGAGGAGTTAGAACACGGCACCGATCGCTCATGCGAGAGCGTGTCGGGACGTAGCTCTGAGGCCGAGTTGAGCTCCACCTTTGAGGCCGTGCGAGCTCCACTTCGAGGCCGAGCCGAGCTCTACCATGTGATGCCGAAATGGGCTCAACCTTGATGCCGAAATGAGCTCTAGCCTTTGTTGCCGAAATGAGCAGACTCGATTGTTTTGATGATTTCAGATATACTTGATATATAATTGTACTTTTATTGAGTAATTATCATGCCTTCGGCCCACATGTATATAATTATTGTATCACAATTCGGTATCAAGTATATGGGATTTATTCACTGTAAAACTTAGTCTTCCGCTGATCCGATGAACTTATATTAGTTGTGCGATGCGTGGTGGAATATGATTTGATGATCCTCGCAGTTTGGGTTAACGGTGTTAACTCGTCACCGCTTGCCGTGCAAGAACGGTGTGACAAACGGTGGTATCAGAGCGTGATGCTCGCCCATTCACAAAGATACCATTAGAACTCGAGACTCTATAATAGGAAATGGGTTGAGTTAATATAAAAGCTTTATAGATTAAAAGCCAAAGAAAGAAAGTATAAAAAGGGGTTGCATTATATGTTGCATTCATGGCATGCGTGAGTATAGATAAAAGGGGTTGCATTATATGTTGCATTCAGGTATTCCACATCTGAATTCACCACAAAATCCACTATCCAAAAATATATTATTCCACAATGAATCCAGTTATATCGCAAATACAAGGAATGAGAATAAACAATGTCTACAAAAAAAAAAAAAAAAAAAAGAGAAAACGGATAAACAGCTGGTGTGGGCGAGCCAAGCCCTCATTGGTCATCGTCGTCATCATCAATGATCACCACGTTCACCGGAGGCCTAGAGTTGACGTTGAGGCGGTGATCGAATAGTCAAACCCGGCGCTCACCACCTGCATTTCCTCCCAAGGTGCCAAAATCACGAGATAGCGCCGTGGTGTCTAAGTCTCCGACTCAACTGGAGGAAAGAATCCTCCAAGGTGGCTCGCCTCCTGCACGCGCCTCCCTCGAGGCAATCTCGCCCAGCCGCCTCAAGAGCTGAACTTGGCCATCCCGCAAGGCCCGCATGGAGGTCGCCATGCCCTCGGTCGAGGCACCACTCCGTGGTGGGGCTCCTGTGGTGAGGCCGCAGCCTGAAGAACTAGGACCGAACCTCTGACTCCGAGGCGCCTCCTAAGGGATGCCACCACCCATCGATCCTCCTCCTCGCCCCGAGGAATGTAATCCTCATCCTCCTCACCGACTCCTCCTCTATGTGGACATCTTCCATAGGGCAGCCTCCCACCCCTACCTCTCCGAGCCCCGATCTCTGAGGTGAATCCATGAGGGTGTGAAGACCCATCCTCGTGGAGGTTACTCCGTCAAACCTATCAGCCGAGCCTTCCTCCTCGCCGCCAGTCCACCCCAAGAACTCGAAGATCCCGTGAGGATCCTACCATAGGGGAATCCTCCATCCTCAAGGTGGGAAGTGTGGTGCTCCATCGCCCCGAGAATAATGTAGGGAGGCAAGTGCTCGCCGCCCTCTCGCGGCCGGAAGATGCGTAAAGCGATGAAAGCCGCCATGAAACCCACCTGGTTCCGATGACCTCTCGGGAGCAAGTTGAACTCGACCAACCGGCAAATAAGCGAACCGTGGTAGAAAGACGCCTCTGACTCGGACGAGTGCCGCTACCGCAGATAGTCTCAGATGACGCCCGCGCCGCCAGCTCATGAACGGTCCTGCAGGCTTACCTCGAGGATCAGAGTATCGGTGTCCAATACCGATATACCTGTGATGTCGGCCAAGGTGCCCACCGCAATCGGATGTCCACCCCCTTCACCAAGCTGCTAATGGTGAACTCCCCGTACGGATACGACACCTCCAGGTTGCAATAGAACCGACGGACTAGCTACTCGTAGCATGGTCGGTCTACATGAAGAATAGAGTCCCAGCCCAATGCTGAGAACCTCTCCTAAAGCCGAGCCTTATGGAAGTCCTCCACTACCACGGTCTTCTCCATCATCACTGACCCCTTCGTGAAGTTAGGCCGTTGGTTGCGCCTCGCACTAAGGAAGTGCTCTCATCATAGTCTCAAGGGTCGACGGCAAAAGGGTCTCCCTGCGAGGGGCTGAAGAGCTGGTCTCCGCACTCTTCCGCTTAGAAGCGGTGGTCTTAGCGTCAGACGCCGAGGATGATGGTCCTTACTGAAAGTAGATGACATCCTGGCAAGAAGAAAAGAAAATAGGGTGAGTACAGAAAGGAAAATGACAGCAGCATAAAAAAAAGGGGAAATCCAAAACCAAATTCATGCAAAACGGGAACGGTGACAAGCTAGGAACAATAGAGAGCTAATGGATATGATGCACGGTGGGTGACAACGCAGAGAAACATGCGAAAATAGTAAAATGACAGCAAAATCAAAGAGCATAAATAAAACGAGGGGATTCAATTCCAATGTGCAAATCCGAACATAATGGAGAACAATCGAAAACCAAAGGACTAAGACGAAATGCCATAGTAGTGGGATCATGAAAGTGCAAGAACATACCCAAATAGACTATGGAGTTCCATGAATACAAGTATGGGATGAAAATCAAGGAAACCAATACAAAAAGAGGGATTTTCATGGAAATACATGGGGATTCCAAGCATAATGGATGATTCATGAAATCTAAAACATATCAAGCACAAAACAAGTGAAATGCATCACAAAGGAATCATCAATTGGAGAAAAGAATCAAAAATTTAAGAAACCCCCAAAATTGGGAACCTAGGGCACGAATTGGGGTTTTATCCAAATGAAGAGATAAAATTCCTCTAAACTACAAACGACCACAGTAGAAGCATCACAATCACATGGAAATGCTATTCCATGGAGAAAAATATGGAAAGACAACCTAAAGTGAAGCCTACACATGCATTTTACCCCAAAAAAAAAAGGAAATTCTGAGAAAAGAGAAGAAGAACTTACTTGGGGAAAAGGGAGAGTTAAACCTTCGTCAAAGGCGCCGAGTTGATGAGTAGACTCGCGAGTAGAAGCGCCGAGGAGACCTCCAAGATCACCCAAGGAAGAGAGGAAGAAAGAGAAAGGAGTTGGGGAATGAGACAAGACAGAACAGGGTCTATAGGGCCCTGTTCGTGTTTTTACACGGGCAGGATCGGCGGGTATGACCGGCGGGCCCTTACCCGCCGGTGCAGCCCACCGGTTGTGAAAATGGGGAAATTTTGAAATTTTTTTTTCTTCCCTTCTCTCCTCGTAGCATGATTACATTGATTCTCATTATTGATTTTTATTCCTATGATTAATGTGCTATGGTCAAGTGAGACCATTGACATATCTGTTGGGACCTTTGCCCTGTATCTTAGAATTAAGCTGCGGTTATTTACAGGCTATCATACACTACCACACCTTATGTGATGGCATAAACTTGTGTGCCAAAATCAATTCTACGGTGTTTAACCAAAGGTGGTGGGTGATATGTTCCTGCACAGAATACGATGGTACGCATCTGATCCGTAGTAATGCCCGAGGTACTCAGGGGTCCTCGCCCATGGCTCGACCACAAAACCCCTGGGGAGGTCCCGCCTATGGGGCATACCTCACCTCCACTATCTCCAGAGACCCTTGGTCGTGGGGCACATGGGGACCCACCTATGACTACACTCCTGACCCTCCACCGTCATTACACCGAGATGTTGCTATTATAATTCAACATCCCCAACAAGCTTTTCAAAGAACAAATGCTTCAAAGAATAAAGAAGCATTTATGATCGCTATCCAAAGAATAGCTTGACTTTTCTCAACCGGTCAACCTCCCCGGTACTCACTCCACAGACCCACTCGAGGGTCGGAACGGGACCACAAGTGGGAGTTACACCCCAATCCCACCATTCGGTGTTCCTCAATATGGGATGCCTCCTCCATACTCCTACTATCCCGCCTATGCTCCTAACTTCCGCCAAGAGTAATACGTCAAGGGTAGTGGAGTCATTCAAGAGGAACTTACCACCGTATTCTCTAAGGTGGGAGGATCCTCCGAACTAGATCGTGGATCCAAGAATTAGAGAAGATATTTGAGGTGCTTGAGTGCACGGATGCACGTAAACTCATTTGTGCTGGTTTGCAACTCAATAAATAGGCAAATTCTGGTGGCAAGCCTCCAAGCCTATATTGTTGGCTGCTCATCCGTAACCCACTTGGGAGCAGCTTCAAGGAGTTGTTCTTGGACAACCATTATCTCAAGCAGCCAGAGACCGAAGGAGATGAAGTTCATGGCCTTAACTCAAGGAGGTAAGACTGCCCTGAGTACCAACAACAATTTGAGAGTTTGTTCCATTTTTCCCAAGGCATATGAGGACACCAAGAGAAGGCAAGAAGGTTCTTAAAAGGCCTAAAGGCATCTATTGGGTCTGATTGAGGTAATCGGATTTGACCGAATATGGCCAGACAGTGTAGGCCAAGACCATGGAAGATAAGGTATGTGAACATCCCTCACCCCTAGACTGTGGAAGAGAAAAATCCATTCCCGGATATGGGAAATTCCTCCAAGGCATACCAGATCATACAGCCTCGAGCCTATGTATGGCAGCCCTATAGGCCATCCGCTACCCTCCTAGGCTAGTTGGTGGTTCGGTTCCACCTCTTTTCGCCCAACACTAGTGTGGCACCCATAGCCCAAGGCCACCTCGACCTCCATCTCAACGGTCAAGTGTGGGGCCCCGCCTCCGCCTCGACATCTCGATTCGTGTTTCAACCGCCATTCATATGGGCATTATGAAGACCTGTCGCTGCACTCAGCCTTGCCCTCCAGCCAGCCCTCACTGCATCGACCTCCCTTACCTCAAGGGAATCAACCGCAGGGAAGGATGTATGCTCTATCAGCCGAGGAAGCTGAGGCCAGTACAGAAGTAGTTGCAGGTACATTTTAAATTAAGAAATTCATTATGATTAATATTGATGACCTGCTGAAATTATATGCATTGTTATACTAGGTATCCTACCCATATCAGGCATACCAGCCTATGTTTTATTCGATTCAGGAGCTACTCATTCATTCGCATCTAAGAGATTTGTAGAGAAACTTGGGATGTCACCTAGGATCCTAGACCATGGAATGATTGTTAGTATGCTCACCGTAAAGTTGCACGCTTGAAGGAAGTATGGGCCGTGCCCAAAGGAAATTAGTGGGAAGAATCTTGATGCCAACTCATTAAGTTTAATATGTAGAATTTTGATGTTATATTGGGTATGGATTGGTTGTCGGCTCATCGAGCTAATGTGATCTGTCGAAAAGTCGATAAGGGTGATGATGACTAAGGGAAAGAATTGGTATACCGAGCGATCCCATGAAAAGAGTGAAGAAGGTCCTTGTCTCGCTTTCAAGCGTAAAATTGCTAGAAAGTGGATGTCATGGTTACTTGGTATCGGTACTTGATGTTGATGTAAGGATTACACCTCTAGAAGAGGTAAAGGTGGTTAAAGAGTTTCCGATGTTTTCCCGATGATCCGATGCATTTACCACCGATAGAGAGTTGAGTTTACCGAGACTTGACTCGGAGCAGCTCCGTATCTAAGGCTCCATACAGATGGCACCACTAAATTGAAGGAGTTGCGTATGCAAATGCAGTGAATTATTAGAAAAGGGTTTATTCGCCAAGTGTTTCACCTTGGGGTCCCCCTGTTGTTTGTCAAGAAGAAGGATGGTAGTTTGCGATGTACATAGATTACCGAGTTGAATAAGCTAACCATTAAGAACCGTATCCATTGCCACGCATTGATGATTTATTTGATCACATGTGGAGCCGAGTATTTTCAAAGATAGACCTTCGTCCGCTATTATCAGCTCAAGATAAAGAATGTGATATACCCAAAACAACATTTAGGACTCAATACGGTCACTATGAGTTCCTAGTGTTGTCTTCGGTTAACCAATGCACCGCAAGATTCATGGATCTAATGAATCAAGAATTTCGTGATGTGCTCGACAAATGGGTAATTGTTTTTATTGACGATATCTTGATCTACCCAAGACCAAGAGGAGCACACTCAACACTTGAGAATGGTGTTACAGAGGTTGAGGGATCAACAGCTTGTTTGCCAAGACAAGAAGTGTGAATTCCCCTTGAACAAGTTGGATTCTCGGGCACGAGTGTCTAAAGCCGAATCAAAGTAGATCCCGCTAAAGTGAAAGCAGAGGAATGGGAAAGCCCCAAGAATGTTAACAAATTAGAAGCTTCTGGTTTGGCTGGATATTACCGGCGCTTCATCGAGAATTTTGCTCAATCTCAGCACCAATGACCAAGTTGACTAAAAAGGGTGTGAAATTCGATCAAGCAGAGGAATGTGAGAAGAGCTTCCAGAATTGAAAGAAAGGTTGGTGACGCCTCGGTCGACTATTCCCAAGGCACATGTGGAATGACACTATACCGATGCTTCCAAAGTTGGTTTGGTTGTGTTCTCATGCAACGCGTAAGGTAATAGCGATGCATCCCGACAACTAAAGGAGTATGAGAAGAATTACCCCACTCATGACTTGGAACTAGTCAAGCTATTTTTGCCCTTAAGATCCAAGCGACATTATTTGTAGGGAGGAGAAGTGTGAGATATACAAGGATCACAAAAGCCCTGAAATACTTCTTCACCCGTATGATCTGAACATGAGATGAGAAGATGGCTTGAACTCATGAAGGATTATGACGCGATATTCAAGATCATCCCGCAAGGCTAATGTAGTGGCAGATGCATTGAGTCGAAGACACAGATCGTGTCGCCTCATACTTAGCGCTTAGTCCACCACTGCAAGAGGCGATGCTAATGGACTAAACCTCCTATATGAAGGCAACCTTAGAGCTTGAACATCAACCGTAAAACCTTAAATGGTTGATCAGATCCTTGACGGCTCTACAAGTGCATCCGGAAATTAGGCAAGAGGTGATAATAAAGAAACCCTTTTGGGATCCCGAATTGCACGGATCGAGTTAAGGTTCAAGATCAAACAATGAACGACCCAGATTTTACTTTAGCCAAAGGATGGGGCATTGATGTTTCGAGATGATTGTTTTACCGATGATTTGATATACAAGATAAGATAGTGAGAGAAGCACAAGCCCGAGTACTCACTCCACCCGTGAAGTACCAAAATGTACAAAGACCTCAAACAAAGTTACGTGGCCAAGCATGAAAGTCACCATAGCTTTGTATGTGGCAACTTGTCTTACCTGCCAGAAGGTAAAAGCTGAGAGGCATCGACCTTATGGTACTCTTCAGCCACTCCCGGTACCATAATGGAAGTGGGAAAGGATTACGATGGACTTCGTCACCGGACTACCAAGTACACCTAAGGGAATGGACGCGATATGGGTGATCGCTGATCGGCTTACGAAGACCGCCATTTTATTCCTATCAAGACCAAGTTCTCCATGACCAAACTAGCACAACTTTACATGGACAAAAAGTGCGCTTACATGGAGTGCCAAGAAGCATTGTTTCAGATAGGGACCCAAGGTTCACTTCCAGATTTTGGAAAAGCTTAGAGTGCCTTGGGATCACAAATGAATTTGAGTACGCCACCCATGCACGGATGGTCACGGAGCTAACCATATAGATATTAGAAGACATGCTGTGGCATGTACAATGGAGATGAGTAGCATTTGGGAAGAATATATCCCTCTTATGGAGTTTGCATATAATAACAGCTACTAAGCTACAATTGGGATGGCTCAGATGAGGCATTATATGGCGTAAAATGCAAGACTCCTTTGTATTGGGATGAGGTAGGTGAACGCCGAATGTTAGGACCGAGATGATCCAAATGACTTGTGACAAAGTCGACGTTATTAGAGAACGGATTAAAGCAATTTCACCCATTAAAAGAGCTATGCGACACCCGCAGAAAAGATATTGAATTTCAGCCAGAGAAAAGGTATTTTCAAGATATCTCCTACTAAAGGTTTGCAAAGGTTTCACGAAGGGAAGTTGAGCCCAAGATACATTGGACCATTTGAGATCTTATCCCGGTTGGCTCAAGAGCCTACATGCTTGCTCGCCACCCTCACTTGGGGATGTTCACAATGTATTCCATGTATCCATGTCAAGAGATACGTGCATGATCCATCTCATGTACTACCCGTGGAACTAGAGTACCTAGAAGTCGATATGACCTATACGTAATGCTAGCTGAAATTTTGGACCGAGGTAAAAACCCCTTCGAACTGCTCCATTTCCTATGTAAAGGTGCGATGGCTGGTCACTCACTTGAAGAAGCATCTTGGGAGGTAGAGGATGAAATGCAGCCAAGTACCTCATCTTTTTATCAACTGTACATAATTTCGAGGACTTTTTCGTAAGGGGGTAATGTAATACCCCACTTTTTAAACCCGTCCGATTAGCTGTTGAACCGGTTTGACCATGCAGAACCGAGTCGGAGGAAATTAGAGCGGTTCCTTATGGGCTACGATGGCACGGGTGACCTTAACACCGTTGGCCCGACAAGTCCGAGCCGCTGCCAAGAGACGGAGTGCCCAAGCCGTACATGCACCTATCATAAGGCCATGTACGGATAAACAGGTATTATATCCATATTTTAAGGTATATACGATGCTACATCAGATGCTGGGTGGGGTTCGTGCCGAGGCCCGAACCCTGTCAAAATCCCAAGTTTTGGCCCTCAGGTGGGTAGGACAGGTGGGTGCACCCACCCACCTGAGTGACCCATCCATGTGCACTATTCACTTATTTAGAAATTATATATATAGCTTTATGACTTCATTTTCTTTCCATTTATGACCCCCGTACGTTGGTGAGAATAGTAAAGAGGAGAGAGAAAAGAAAGGGAAGAAGAAGGGAAGAGAAGGAAGAGGAAGAAGGGAAGGATTTCAGCGGTGCTGAAGCTTGATCTTCCCATTCCGGCACCGGGAGAGTGATCTTCAACTCTAGATCTACAGTTAGAGGTAAGTAAAGTTGGGTTTTGTGAACATTCACCATATCCAGCTTTAAACACTTGATTCGAGTATGGTTTCTTGAGATCTTGTAAATCCCCTTTGAAATAATGGATCTAAGGTTTAATAGATGATTTATGTATTGATCTTAAAGGATTTGAAGAGATATTGACAAGGTGGAAGGAGCATTGTGAGTTTGAAGTGATTTGGAGGGTTTGAGGTTGTTCTTGAGCAAAGAAGGTAAGATGGTTTCCCATCACTTGAATCTAACCTAGATTTAGGTTAGAACCATCCTATAAGAGCTTGAAGGTGTGAAGAATGGATGGGAAAAGCCCCCATTTGAATCATCAAAGAATGGAGGAAGTTGGGAAGAAACAGTGTCTTTTCCGCCAAGACCGGTGGATGGCACCGGTGGGCCCCTACCAGCCTGTGGCACCCACCTGAGAGGGCAGGGGCCTTCTGGCCCAACCAGTGGGTGGAACCGACGGGCCCTACCGGTGGGCCCTACCCGACTGGTAGGACCGTGGCTGACACCATTGTCCCGACTCCACCCGTGGCCCCGGCGATTCTACGTCCGATTGGACCCAAATCGGATGTGTGACCTTCTTTTGACGCTCTAAACATGATTTTGTCATCGGATTTCATTAATTTTGATCCTAAATGGTGAAGTACTAACCCGCCAATTATGTTAGGTTCACCAAATTTACCCGATTCAAGACCGGATCTCACCTGCATCTAACGGGAATCCTGCACACTACAAGTAAGTGGAAGAGGACGCTTGGCCTTGTTTCAAGGCATTGTTTGGCATTCATTTAAATATATCTAGTCTAGTCATGCCATCATGAAAATGCTATGTAGTCTAGTCATCCCACACATTGATGTGCATATGTGCTATGTTTACTTTCCAAATGCCAATTGAATGAGATGTTATATGTTGAATGTGGACATCATCATGCATGTTGCATTGATAGACTAGATGCCGTAGTCGGCTTGGAGACGAGTGCATTGGTGGCCCGTGGAATGGGACACGAAGGCACTATGCAATCGCATTATTGTCATATAGAGCATGCGGTATTAGGATTTTCACCATCTCGTATACGACCCTTCCCAACAGGGTTAAGGTGTTGGGTTATCATTTGGGGGAAGCAGGTCGCGGTCGTCGGGTCATCCGTGGCGATTAGACATAACGCCCGACGAGTCATGTAGGACAAGCAAACCCCGGTGGCACATTCAAGAGGGCCAATCGATCGCTTTTAAATTGTCGAGTCAAGACCTTTATTTTCAAATATTTACATTTGCTGAGAGCCGATGGACGCATTGTCTTTACTTTTCCGAGTACTCACGGTGGGCCTTCTCCGATGCCCTATGGGCGATCGCGGAGGGAGTTCGCTCGCACTTGAGTATGCACGCACTGTGGTTGTAGTAGCACTAAAACCAAGGACTTAGTAATGTTGCTTAGGTGGATGTGATTTAAAATGTATAGCATGGCATGTAGTGCATATGATGTGTTGTGATGTGTGGACCTGGTGGTCCATCTTTCTACTTCATCGAGCTAGTGAGCTCATCCCACGGTACACCCCTTTTTAGATGATTTTGCGTCATACATCCGAGGAGTATGGGGTGGGTCCCACAGTCGAGTTTCCTGAAGAGGACTGGTGGACCCCTGAGGAGTTAGAACACGGCACTGACTGTTCGTGTGAGATCTGTGCTGCGGGACAGCAGTTCTGAGGCCGAGTTGAGCTCCACCTTTGAGGCCGTGTTGAGCTCCACTTCTGAGGCCGAGCTGAGCTCTACCATGTGATGCCGAGCTGGGCTCAACCCTTGATGCCGAGCTGAGCTCTAGCCTTTGTTGCCGAGCTGAGCTGCGTACTCTGATTGTTTTGATGATTTCCTGTATATACTTGATATATGAATTATACTTTTATTGAGTAATTATCATGCCTTCGGGCCCACATGTATATAATTATTGTATCACAACCGTATCAAGTATATGGGATTTATTCATGTAAAACTTAGTCTTCCACGATCCGATGAACTTATATTAGTTGTGCGATGCGTGGTGGAATACAAGATCTGATGATCCTGGCAGGTTTGGGTTAACCGGTGTTAACTCGATCAACGCCCGGTTCAAGTGAACGGGTGTGACAGTTTTGCCCTTGGTTTGTATGGTTGCACCGACATTATTACGGTATTGGGATTATAACTAAAAATATCGATTATAACTAACAATATCGATACATATCAAGCAATCTGATAGTGGTCTGTGTCTCCTCCTTTAAAAGTTAAAAGAACATACCTCTTAGTGTAACCTACATCCACACACACATGGAGAAGTGGAACTAGGTTGTGAAAACAAATCCATGCTGCATGTGTGTGGGCATGAGGTACACTAGGAGGTGGTGTTCCCATGGTTTCAAGTATCGGTCTAGGATCGGCTATATCGGTCGTATAGGATCAATATCCGCTGAGACCGATCCCCAATTCGATACCGATTCAGATTGGTTATCCGAATCATTTCAAGGGTAAAATAGACTGATTTTCACTGATCCAGATCGGTATCGACAGAGACCAATACCGATACCATCCCCTAAATCCTTGGGTGTTCCTCAACCCAGAAACTTTTATCTTCTTTTTTTCTCGGTGAGTGGTCACTCTCTAGTCTTCAGTCTTTACCTAACAACTCTACGATGCCGAGAGGGAGAGAAAAAAAATTGCATAGTTGATGTCATTACATGGAATCTAGATGCTCTCAAGCCATTAAACTGTCCAGTGAGGCATCCAATGGTTGGGAGGACCTGAATCCCAATACATAGGCGTCGAACCCCAACCACTAGATGTCCCATTGGACAACCCAGTGGTTGGAGAGGATTAAAACGCCATTACATTCTAGATAGAGAGAGAGAGAGAGAGATGGTAGGCTGTAAGATTGGTCGTGTGTCCTTGGCAATCTTAATGATAGTCTTAATCTTGATTTCTAGCAATGGCATGTGGAAGATGAAGTATTTGCAAAACAATGCAGCTGTAGACACCGAATTTTGTCACCCCCCGGCAATGATGATAATATGAAGGATTACATGTTGGATATTTTAGACTTGGAGAATTTTCAAACTTAGAGTAGAAAATGACCATATTTTGCTATAAACTTTCAAGAGAAAATGTTTTCAAAAATTATAATTTGATGTTGTGGATTATTGTTGTTTGTCACCCTCGCCTACATCAGCCGTGCTTCACCTCGGCTCCAACGGGCCGTGCTTCACCACGGCCTCCAAAGGGTCGAGTCCACCTCGCCTCCAAGGGGCGGCTGCACCTCGGCCTCCATCAGTCCGTGGCTTCACCTCGGCCTCCTCCAAGGTCAGCCCACCTCGGCCTCCAACAGTCGAGCCCACTTTGTCCAAAAGAAAGGGCCCTTTTTGGACAATCCTATCTAGTTTTAGTCCCACATCGAAAATTTGAGAAAATTGCCCCAAGTCCCATGGTTATAAAAACAGCCCTTCCCCTCTTCCAAAAGGGGAGGAGAAAAATGGAGAATTTGGGAGAGAGGATGGCCCCATTAAGGTTTTTGGCTAACTTCTTCCCTCTAAAATCAAACATTCTCCAAGTTTAAAAGTTTAATACATTAATCCTTCATTGAGCCGGGAGATCTTATCCGGTTCGGTTCGATTTGGGGGCTCAAAGCACAAGGGTTATCTCCCCTTGTTCCTTGATTAAAGCCGGCTTAAGGTATTTTTCCTCTCCTAATTGCAGTATAAAGCTAGCTTATCTAATGTAATAAATTAATTCCTAATTGATTTATTTAGATTAATTATGCTTAATTAGTATCAATTTGGTTCAATATGGTTTATT